>JAWQFJ010000561.1:212500-222500 GCA_034096865.1 Theodoxus fluviatilis
ACTTTTTGAGAGCCAATGCAAAGGCAATGCAAAGGTTTAATAATAAATAATAATAATATGATAATTTATAACGCGCACATATCTCACCACTTAGGCGACTCAAGGTTTATCATTTTGAGAAGAAAAACAGTGTATGATTCTGTACTTGCTTAAACAATGTGACGTGGTTTTTAAAATGGAATGTATCTGATGAGATGTATACAAGATAACTGGATTTTTATAAAGAGGTCTAATCAGCTGGTGGTAGTGGTATATGTGCCACAGCCTTGGGGGGTGGGGTGGGATTTTTTTATTTTCATTTTTTTAAATAGATTAGATTAATTCACATATATTTTAGCAACAAGACAGCAAACGTATAAAAATCGCTGGCGCTGAACCTCCAGGTTTTGGCATAAAAAAAGGAAAAAAGATGGGGTTTGAACCCGCAACCTCTCGAGAAAAGAGGGGGGGGGGGGGGAAAGTAAGGTACGAATCCGCAACCTCTCACGTGTACAACATCAGGTGGGGTGGCTCTCGCTCTCTCTCTCTCTCTCTCTCTCTCTCTCTCTCTCTCTCTCTCTCTCTCTCTCTCTCTCTCTCTCTCTCATACCATACACGCATAAAAAAAGAAGCTTCTGTGCGGATTCGAACCCGTACTCGCATCCCCTACAACCAAGCATGTCCCAGCGACAAAATAATATTCGACGCGCGTACCGAGTTCACGAGCTAATCCATAAAGCTGTGAGGACCTCCAGTAAACCTGGAGGGATAAAAAATCCTTCTTTCTCCTTCACCAATGTCCAATCTCCTCGAAATTACGTCACGTTATTCGACGTCAAATGATCACGTCACACATGCCAAAACTTCCCTTGAGTCGGGACAGAGTTCCGTCCCTTGCCTTTTTTGCAACACCAAAACGTTAAAAAAAGTAGTTTTTTTTTCAAACCTCGATTCAGAAAATTTGATACATTCAATCGGACCTAACTTCCAGTAAGTGTGCAAAATGTCAAGTAAATCCGTCCAGTAGTTTTTGAGATATCAGCCGTTAAGTCGGGACTGACAGACACACAGACAGACACACAGACACACAGACAGATAAAGCTGTGAGGACCTCCAGTCAACCTTTAGGAATAAAGCATTGCATTGTATGTATATTGGCCTTAGCTCTGTATTCAAAGCACGTTTTGCACATCTGTTTCCAGGGGCACCAAGATTGCAGATTTTGCCAACCTCTTCAAAGCTTTTATTGGGTCAAACTATTTGAGCATTGGTTTTGCATTTCTGCAGAGTGGATTTGTGGTAAGTTTTGTTTTTGTTTTTGTTTTAAGCATGAATATTGCCTAACAAGGAAAACTTATTTAGGAACTTTCATCCTCGGTCAACATCGTGGCACCCATATATAGTTAATATTGAAATAGAATGATTCTAAAATTTACTTACATACATTTGATTTCCCCACCCAGGCCCACCCACCTTCTGGGTGTGATATTAATCAAATTTGCCAAAATGCTTTCCAAACTTATGGAACAGATAAGTCTATATAAGCTTTCGATAAACATGTATCAAAATTATATTGGATGGAAAGGGACTTTAAAAAACATGATATGCAACAAGTCTCTATAGTTCACTAGCTTGTTTCATGGATGTGTACATTGAATAAGTGAACCTGATGAATGCTTTCATGGGACTGCGTTGCTAGCGCACGCAAGTCAGTGGCTGTATGACTTGGTGATTTCACATATTTTATGTGGACTGGCTCACTAATGAATGTTACAGGTGTGTGCTTGATCTAGCCTTCACATCGGCAAGCTGTTGTTGTCAAAACTCACATCTATGTACAACAGCTGGCTTCAGGCAGTTTGGAAGTGACACATTTGATCCTGAACTCATTAAAAGACTGAATGATATAGATTTTATGTGTACTTTAATTTCCGGCAGTGTCTGAAATTTGATTTAATCCTGTGTCTCTGATTCCTGACATTATTATAGCAGATTTCTATGGTCATAAGTTCCATTTAGAGCCTGTCTGATATGCTGTTTTTGTATTTACTGCTAGGACTATTGATCCAGCTTTAAAATATTGTGTCAATCCCTCATGATTAAAGATGAGTCTTTATCATTATGATGTATATATATCTAGGCAGCCAATTGAAGCAGCATGGTACCACAATTTTTTTTTTCTTCTCCAAAATGATCTGGGTCAGGAATTCAAGAATTATGATGGTTTTGTGTGTGTGTGTGTGTGTGTGTGTGTGTGTGTGTGTGTGTGTGTGTGTGTGTGTGTGTGTGTGTGCATGTGTGAGTGTGTGTGTGTGTGTGTGTATGTGTGTTGTGTGTGTGAGTAGCACTATTTGGTGAGCTTTCCACTGGTAAACGTGACAAAGGGGGCCCGAAAAAGAGATACAAAGACTCTTTCAAGAAAGCCTTCATCTCCTGCAACATCGACCCTCGACAGTGGACCTCCGTCGCTGTTGACAGAGATGCCTGGCGCCACACCATCAATGAAGCCACAACAGTGTTGGAGAGCTCCCGCAGGGACACACTGAAGAAGAAGCGCCAGAGGAGAAATAAACCGAGAGGGTGTCATGCTAGACCCTGGCCGGATCTTCCCCTGCGGCCGCTGTGGTCGGGCTTGCCGGTCCCGCATCGGCCTCTACAGCCACCAATGTATCTGATGTGGACGTGGACAGCAGCATCGACTCATCTTTGTGTGTGTGAATGAATGTTTGGCTTTTCAGCAGGCAATTTATATGTATTCATATAAACATGGCTTTTGCTATGGATGTAGGCTTGTACCTGCTCTGCTGTGCTGTTTGCAGGCAGGCGTTGTGGGGCTAACTGGAGTGGCAGCTGCCACCTGCCACTGCTGTATGCTGATTGTCACCTGCAAGCACCTCGCCATTGACAGCATTCTCAGCAAACACCAGGCCAGTAAGAACCACTCAGACAGTCCTCAGAAGCACCATGGCTCCCAAGCCTACTCTGAAGAATCTGATTGCGACATGGAAGATGCCATCGTGGTTAAGACGCGACGGAAGATGCTGGCCTTCTTGACCTACCCCGACATAGCAGAGGTCGTGTTGGGCCCATTGGGAAGGCTGTTGGTCAATGCATGCTTGTTCTTCACTCAGTATGGATTCTGTACATCCTACTTCATCTTTGTGGGCAACACCCTGCATGATCTGATCCAGAAAACTTGTTTGGAAATACCCCAGGTACACAGAGTTATCATCAATTGTTCAGCTCATCTAAACAGGCCTGCCAACAGCTCAAGCAATAGTGAGTATTCTGTTCACCAGTCATTCTTCTTTGTCTTTAAAAATCAAGTTGTATGAGTGCATTGGTGTTTTTTTAATATATTTTTATAGTTGGTGCCTTACACAATTTGAAAGCAAAAGATGACTTGAGAAGAAGTGAGGCAAAGTGCTGAGGTGGATGAAAAAGAGGAATAGCCATTGGAAGAAAATTGAAGCTCTCATCTCAGAGCAAACTACATGGACCATCAGTATTTGCCTTGATATCAGCTGCTTGAATATAAATTTGCATTGTGTTATTGGGTAGTGAGTAAAATCTGTAATTCAATTTAGAGGGTGTAGCAGTACCACCATGGTAAATATTTTCAATCTAGCATGACTTGCATTTTTGCTCCTTTTCAAATATCTTCTTTTTTCTGCTTCTGTTTTGATGGAACATATTATTGTACAAAGCTAGCATTTGTAAAACAGCTTTGTCAGTTTACCTTATGGAAGCCCAGCAGGGGTATCAGAGCCTGACACAGTGTTTTGTAAAAGACAGTGGAGGTTGTGCCTTATACAGATAGGGTTAATCTTAGAGTGATGTACAGATCAATGTAATCTTTATGATGAGCTCTCTTTGCAGTAAGAGTGCATTTGCTCATGAGTAAACTTCAATCTACTGTGCTCCTGTGCTCATTTGAGTCTCACTTGAATAAACAAGGTTGATTTTTAAGAATCAGACATGTATGCATCTGTGGAGAAGTATTTTACCTCCACCATGGAAGCTATGTTTTTCGGTCATTTATTTAGTAAGTCCATTTTTTCATTACTATATTTATTTGGCAAAATAATTCCAAAAGTTCAAAACAGATTCTGATGAAATTTGATGCAAGGTTAGGGTTTCGTCCAAGTAACAATCTTTTAAATTATCTTGTTTTGGAATTACAACCATAAACATTTATAAGTATCATCTATGCTGAAGGCCATCATATGGTTTGCACACTGTGAGACTGCCAGCAGGCACAGCACTAAAATTAACTACTCTTTGTAGTGTCCGACCTGGCTAGCAGAACATGCTGCCTGATTATGAAGGCCATGGAAGACCTGCTGTCTGTTCAGCCTCTGTAAAGCATTTTAAAGTAACATTAACAAGTTGACAGGAACAATCTCTTACGTTATACAGGCCGCATTGCAGGCATGCCCTCATGAACTACTAGCGCTGCTAAAACCATCATGGATCTCAGACCCAGCAAGCAGAACACCCTGCCTCAATTATGCCACATTGTATTGTGACTTCCAGGGCAGAAGATTGTGCTTTCTGATTGATGTCTCATTACATTTGTCATCAAGTGGCATGAATGCCTCATAGAAAGCTAATGTACAATGTCCCATACTGCCTTTCTCAGCCCCGTGCTGCCATTCCCATTCTGAGGTATTCCCGGCTGCTCCCTCTCGTGTTTCCCACCTCTGAGTCTTTGTTTTGAGTCCAGCATTAGAGTAGCAACCCTTGGGTAGAGTTGCTAGTTGTTCCCCCCATGGTTTCTAAATGTAGAACAATGAGTGAGTGGGAAGACTGTTGAGTTAGATCACACATTCTCTGCGCAGCAAGGGGCAGTATAGGAATGGCAAGAAGGGTGGCTTATTGCATTATTGGGACACATTGCAGTAACATGATGCTGAAATAGAAATGCGTGTATTTTTCCAGGGTTGATTCTCTTTAAATGTGTCAGGAACTCCACAACCACAAGGTTTACTGACATCAGAAGTCCAATGAAAGCAGCCAAGTCTCTCTCACTGCTTAATTCTTTTCCATTAAAGTCACTGCAGTATCCTGACTATTGTGCATTCTGGAGTAGGTCACTGTATACATGTAGCTTAGCTGATGGAGATGACCCTGAAAACTTGAAGTTAATGGGGTTTGCATTTGACAAAGCCAATGCACAGAGGGAGTGCCTATGCTTAGAGACTTGTCCACCATTAAGTTCATCAGCACCTGCTGTCATGTTCTTCCCCAGGGTTGTTTGGGAATGGCTCTGGGAGGATTGTGCCTGGAGAGCACATGGTGGACTACTCACCAATCGCCCTGCCTTTGCTTGTGCTGATGCCCTTGGCTCTCTTCATCCTCTTCATCTTCATCAAGAACGTCCGGACCATGGGTCCTCTCAGTGGAATTGCCAACCTGTGCATCGCTGCAGGCTGCATTGCTGTGGGGGTCTGCCTCCTCACGACAGGTCTGTCCCAGTTCTCTCTCTGTTGGGCTGTAGTGGAGTTACGCTGTTGCTGAATGTGAACAAGACCTTTTCCCATTTTGATAACATAGAAAGAAGGCAGAAAATCCATCATATTAGGGAAGAGTAAGTGTTGAAAAGTAGTAAGGATTATTTCTCTCTAAAACTGCCCCCCTGTGGGTTCGGGGTAAGAATTGACCCACCGCGTCTCCCTACGCGATTCATAAGAGGCGAATAACTAGGGACACCGTGACTTGATTTGCGTTCACTCAAAACTGCTCGTGATTTTCGTGCATAGCACTTGGCTTTACATAACCTTAAAAGGTTGATAGGCCGTAAAACACCATCCATCCATCCATCTCTAAAACTGTAAACAGATGCATTGAGATCTCCAGGATGAGGTCTTCAAAGTTGCCTTTGCTTCAACTTAGTTCAAGATCATTTTCGTGTAGCATGTTTTCTCCCCCCCCCCCCCCCCCCCCCCCCCCCCCTTTAAAAGTCCAGTTGAACCTTTCTTTGTGTGACCTTTTATGTGATCTCAATTTTGTTAGGTATTCGGCATTTCAGGCAGCTCACCATGATAGTAACTTACTCTTGTGACTATAGCAGACATAAGAATTAATATTGCAAGTCTTTGTGTTTTGAATGAAATGGTTGAGATGGAAATCAGAAAGAGAAAGTGTCCATTACTTGTTGATGATGATTTCTTTCAGTTTTCATCCAAGCTCATATGAAGGTCATGCTGATTGACATTGATAGACTTCTGAGTCTCTATGAATTTTAAAGCTGACTCACTCCATATTTGCACTCCTTAAGAGTGAAGTTTGTCTCTTTATGAAATGATATTGTCATGGGTTATAGTTTTTACTATCATTTGCATATTAGCTATATATCCCTCATCTCATGATGCTTCCAGTGTCCATGATTGATGATGGCCACAGCATAGATCTGTTCAGACTTCAAGGCCTCCCTATCTTCTTTGGAATGGTCACTGGGTCATTTGAAGGCATTGGAACGGTAAGTTTCCAGTGGATGGTGGAATAAATTCTTTTCCCTTTGTGTGTAGCACATGGCCAGATTGGCCAGATGCCTCTCTACCCTCACCCCCACCCCCACCCTCACCCTCACCCCCACCCCCACCCTCACCCCCACCCTATCAGCTGGAATCTCTCCTTGCTGAGCTCTTGGAGCCTCCTGCAGTGGCTCTGCCCAGGGCAGTCCCATGAAGTGGAAGGGGTTGGGGGGGGGGGGGGGGGTAGGGGGGGGGGGGCTTCATCATGATAGGATCAGATTAAAAAGACCTGACTGTGCTGTTCAACCACCTTGCAAGATTGAGCTGAATGCACGTGGTTGCCAAATCCCCAAATCATCCCCAGTCTTCAAATAATTTCAGTTTCAGCCGATTTTTTTAAGAATATGGAAGGTGTGTCTAAAAAATGTTTGCCTGTTTGCTATTTATTAAATTTTATGGTAGAATGATTTATATGGAATATATGTAACTTCCACAGAACATTTTGTGTGCATGATTCTGAGGAATGGAGTTATTGTTGTAGGCTACAGTTCTCTGTGCTATTTCATTTTACTTTAATTTAAAAATTGCTTGCTCTCATGATTTGAAAGAGCCAATCAGAGCTTTTGTGACATGTTTCCTTGCAGATCATTCCTATAGAGTCCAGCATGGCTGACAACAGGCACAACTTCAGAAAGTTTCTGACTGGAGCAGTACTAGCAACGTACCTCATACTGATGTTCTTTGGCTGCTTTGGCTACCTGGAGTATGGGATACACACGTCGCAGATGGTCAACAAGAATGTGGCCAGTGAGAGCGGCTACCTGGGCTTTGCCATCAACATCCTGCTCATCCTTGGAGTACTCCTCACCTTTCCCCTGCAGATCTACCCTGTCCTGGAGATTGCAGAAAAGTCCCTCTTTGCTGAAGGCAGGGCTCCCTATGATTTTCAATCTGCTCATGTTAACTTTTTGATAATTAGTTTATTGAAATAAAAAATAAAGTACGCTTACATACAGGCATGGGGTGCGCGAATGTCCACACCACACTTAAAAAAAAAAATTAACAGAGTTCTCCCCTTCCAGGGATTGAACCACGACACTACGCCTCGCACATAATCAAATGCCAAAGCATGCTTGCCTAAATCCGCCTGGAAATGTATGTGCACACACACACACACACACACACACACACACACGCATGCATGCACGCACACGCATGCACACACACAAGTGCACATGCGCACACACACACGCACACATGCATTCACAAGCACGCGCACGCACACACACACACACATGCACACATGCATGCATGCACGCACACATGCACACACATGCACACATGCATTCACAAGCACACATGCGCGCACACACGCGCGCGTGCACACACACACACACACACACACACACACACACACACCTCCCATAGATGCAAGGATGCGATGGAGGTAAGGCGGCAAAGAAATAGGTGGAGTGTAAAGTTGAAGGTTTGGGGTTGAGGTGGTTGTTAGAGGTAGTTTTGGAGACAAGGGGTTGATACAGCAGAATTCTTTGACAAGTGAGTCCTTTATTTATATTTTATGTTCATTCTATAAATGCTCTTCAGCTGTGCTCACCCAGCTAAGAACTGATGTGTGACTGAAAACAAAACAATTTTAAAAATACATTTTATAGTGTTGTAAACAGTGTGGAAAGAAGATGATGTCATTAGCTATACATTTGTTGTAGCTGATAAAATGTGTTCAAGTGGTGAATATTGCTTCATTTTCATACACTGCATATCATGTTTACTCATTCACGATGCGTAGCATTATATGATGCTATGCACTGAACAAAGTTATTGACGAAGTGTAGGTTCATATGATTCTACAGATTCGCATGATTTTCCTTGTTGTAAGGTGGGGAGATCGAATACATAGTACTAGACTTAATTGTATATCTTTTGTATTTTTTTAAGAAGATATTTAAAAATACATCTATATTCTTCTCATCCATGATCCAGGGATAAGAGGCACTAAAAATACTGAGTGTTGATATACTGATTGGCTAGAACTGAATTTGTCCTCACATTGATAAAATTATTGTTCCTCTGAGCCTGGTTCCTTACAGCTCTGAAAAATAGTCAGTGATAACCTTTACACGAAAAACTCCAGGGCCTCTGACATATGTGGAGTTTTGAATGCCCCGGGGAAAACGGATTTAATTTTGCATGTGCATCTCGTGCATGAATGACAGGAGAGACAGTTATATTTTCTAGCTTAGTAGATGTTCCTGGTACTCTTTGTCTTTGGAATTAATGAAATTTTTAGATGTATGAAATTTGATGGTGTATTTTTTCAGGAAAATTACTGGGCCCAAAGACTGAGAAAGCAGATCCTGAATCCCTGAACCAATCTTTGTCCAGTGACAGGGAAAGTCTTCTCCTCACACCCACCATGGAAATGCCTTTTGAAATAGCTGTGGAAATCCCTTCTTCAGTAAGTGCTTTACTTTGTGGTTTATTATTGTGTGTTGGATCAAAGACAACTATCTAACAGAACAACCAGCTTTGCTGAAATGCGAGAGAGGAAGTGATTCGCGGGAACATCACTTCTAGTGAGCCCACTATTTTACAATAGCTTCGCTGTTCTCCGATGAAAGCTCACTAACTTATAATATTAATTGTGTTGTGTCATGCTGTTGCGTTGTGATTGTTGCATGGCTCTGTACTGTATTGTGTTGTGTTATGATGTTGTGTTGTGACTGTTGCATGGGTCTCTGTACTGTATTGTGTTGCATCATGCTGTTGTGTTGTGACTGTTGTGTGGCTCTCTGTAGTGTGTTGTGTTGTGTCATGCTGTTGTGTTGTGACTGTTGCATGGCTCTCTGTAGTGTGTTGTGTTGTGTCATGCTGTTGTGTTGTGACTGTTGTGTAGCTCTCTGTACTGTGTTGTGTTGTGTCATGCTGTTGTGTTGTGACTGTTCTGTGGCTCTCTGTACTGTATTGTTTTGCATCATGCTGTTGTGTTGTGACTGTTGCATGGCTCTCTGTACTGTATTGTGTTGCATCATGCTGTTGTGTTGTGACTGTTCTGTGGCTCTCTGTACTGTGTTGTGTTGCATCATGCTGTTGTGTTGTGTAGCTCTCTGTACTGTGTTATGTTGTGTCATGCTGTTGTGTTGTGACTGTTGTGTAGCTCTCTGTACTGTGTTGTGTTGCATCATGCTGTTGTGTTGTGACTGTTGTGTAGCTCTCTGTACTGTGTTGTGTTGTGTCATGCTGTTGTGTTGTGACTGCTGTGTGTCTCTCTGTACTGTGTTGTGTTGTGTGTCTCTCTGTACTGTGTTGTGTTGTGTCATGCTGTTGCATTGTGACTGTTCTGTGGCTCTCTGTACTGTGTTGTGTTGTGTCTTGCTGTTGCATTGGGACTGTTGTGTAACTCTCTGTACTGTGTTGTGTTGTGTCATGCTGTTGTGTTGTGACTGTTCTGTGGCTCTCTGTACTGTGTTGTGTTGTGTCATGCTGTTGCATTGTGACTGTTGTGTAGCTCTCTGTACTGTGTTGTG
>JAWQFJ010000561.1:227500-248799 GCA_034096865.1 Theodoxus fluviatilis
GTGTTCAAAACTGCGAGATTCCCAGAGTTGCACCCTTGAGCAAGATGCTTAGCTAGTTGTTTTGAGCAAGATGCTTAGCTAGTTGTTTTGAGCAAGATGCTTAGCTAGTTGTTTTGAGCAAGATGCTTAACTAGTTGTTTTGAGCAAGATGCTTAACTAGTTGTTTTTCCCCATCCAGGAGTAAAACCGGGAGCAAGTTGCTTAGCTAGTTGTTTTGAGCAAGATGCTTAACTAGTTGTTTTGAGCAAGATGCTTAACTAGTTGTTTTTCCCCATCCAGGAGTAAAACCGGGAGCAAGTTGCTTAGCTAGTTGTTTTTCCCCATCCAGGAGTAAAACCGGGTACCTGTTAGGGCAGTGATGTCACCCTGCAGTGCAATTAATCTTTGTGTAGTATTATATGTTGTTTTTTTATAAGCTAGTTTTAGAGGTTTTTTTTCTGAGTTGTCCTTGAATACTACTAATTTAGAATTTCATTTTATGTTTTCTGAACATGTTATTAAAATTATGTTGTTATAATTGCACTGTTTCAACTGAATTATAGTATTTTTAGAGTAATACTTGTGTTGGGTTTGATATGAGTGTTAAAACAAGAATTTTTAATATTCCAATTTCCATGTGTTGAAGAACCCACCATTGTAACTACTCGGTTTTGAATGGAGAAATGTCAAACTGGTTCTCTCCACAACAGCATGTTGTACATGTCTGCAGTACCTGTTTTTCATGTTTCTCTGCTTGTGTTCATGTAATTCTTGTCAGGATCACAAATATTCCATATTTTTGATAAGATGTTATTTCATTGGATTGGATTAGTGTGCATGTGTGTTAGTGATTATGTCTGTGTGTGTGAGAGAGGAAGGAGAGAGAGAGAGTGTGCGCGCGCGTGCGAGAGAGAGAGAGAGAGAGAGAGAGAGAGAGAGAGAGAGAGAGAGAGAGAGAGAGAGAGAGAGAGAGAGAGAGAGAGAGAGAGAGAGAGAGAGAGCAAGAGAGAGAGAGCATGAGAGAGAGAGCGAGAGCGCGCGCAAGAGAAAGAGAAAGAGCGCGAGAGAGAGAGCAAGACAGAGAGAGAGAGAGAGAGAGAGAGAGAGAGAGCACACATAACTGTGATTAAGTTGAAACAATCCATGATTTTATTACACAAATCCAAAGACATTCTGAGATTTGGATATATTTTTTCCAGTTGACAGTTTCCCTGGCTGTTCCTTTAAGAGAGCTAATTAGATAAAACATCTTATAGACATTTATAGGTATGCTATATCACAATACTGTATTGTTTGTAAGAAAACTCGTATCAAATTCATTGCGGAAAGGTAGTCAATGAATCAGGAATAAACCATTCACAAATACAATGTTTAAATAAAATACACTCAAAACTCCTTGACGTTTCTATGTTGTCTGTTAGCAGCATCATGAAGGCCCATGGAAGCAACTGTAAGTGTACTCCAAATCAGAGACCAGGAAGTCTATTCACAATCTTCATGAGCATGCCACATGTACATCATCTACTGACCACAAATAGCTCTATCCAAAAATAACTGTCGATGAAACTGAACCATTCTGCTACCTTGCCTGAACTTATACCTGTGTGCTGTAGTAAATATAAAATAATAATATTTAGCACTGGCAATAATGTTATTGTTTAGCCATTGATCTAGTTCGCCAGACCTCTGGGACACAATGTCATCTAATGCTTTTCAATGTGGCATTGATGAAAGTAATATTCATAATTGTCCTTATCCTGTTTCCTCCAAAGGAGAAACTTGCCACAGGAACAATGAGAGCAAAAGAATACAGACAATTCATTGAGTGGAGCTCTGTGAACCACCTTCCAGATCTTTACATGGAAGCAGCACTCTCATGCTGGACTATTCTGAAAGTCACTGGCAGGTGTAGATGTGGAGTAGGCACAGTGTAACTCCTGCCTTCGTACTGTAACACATTTCTAGTCAAGAGGACATCAAGGGACCTTTAAATTTATGTGTCCTCTTTGACCAGTTATGGACGGAAAAGACGAAAACCACTTGGCAACATCAACACTCTAGGAGAGGAAGAGAGTTGGATTTCATAGGAAGCGGTAGGCCGCAAACTCTTTTTCATTCAGAGAGAAGTATTCTTTTTATCACAGATTGGAATGTAACTTATGCAAGTCTCTACATGAGCCACAGAGTTGATGCTGGATACCTCCAAGACTATTTCTGTTGTGGAAGTTCAAAGTTTGCAGTGCACGCTGTGATCATGGGTATTCTGGGTGACACAAATGTCCACCAGATTCAAGCATGTACATACAAAAGAGAGCAGTGGTGAACCATTTCACACGAAATTTCAGTTATGCACTTTGTTTTATATCTCTGTAAAATTGGGTGGACTGGCTCCCTTTTGCTTTTACTTGATATGCACATTATGGCATGGTATTTAATTGGTACGAAACGAAATATGGATGGGCCCATTTCCAAAGCGTGACTGTGATGGTGTGGAGCAGTCTAGTCATCATCCTGCGGCATGGTGCGGGCAGTGAGGGCCAGGGTGACGCGGCGCAGGGCGGGCTGCACGTGCGGGAACTCCTGGTTAAGTGAGTCCACGATGGTGCTCAGTGCCTGCAGCCGCTCCTTCTGCTTCTTCTCTTCCAGCTCCAAGGCTGATTCGGACTTGCAGAGCTTGGTGTACTTTCCCTCCTTTACCTGCTGGTAGTACTTCATCCGCTGCTGCTTGGTCAGGATCTCGCTCATGTTCTGCAAGAAAGGGAGTGGAGAGATAGGATTGGGCTGCAGCGATCAACACAGAAGTGACAACAACAAGGCATGCTTTTGGCCTTCATATTTAACCGTAAAACTACATCCAGCAATTACAAATGGTTCTAATCAGTGTCTTGTAGAAAGGCAGGTTTCAGGACGAGGTCATTATTCAGGAGGAACAGCACATGAACAAAGGGGCCTTTACCTCTGCCCTCCGTGTGCTACAACAGGATGCTGTAAGACATCATAAGCACATCTGCCTGTGGACCAGTGTTGCCTACTCATGGCTGATTGAGGGACTCCCTCCAGGTCTAGACACTGACCTTGTGCTTTATCTCCAGGAGGCGCTCAATGTCACCGTCCAGAGTGTCAGATGAACTCTGCAGCTGCTGGCAGTTGATCTGCCGCTCCTCCAGCTGTTTGCTCAGGTCTGCCTGCTGCTCCCTCAGGTCCCTGATCTCCCCATCACAGCTGTTGGCCTCCTGCAGGCAGACAACAATAGGTCCATAAATGGTATTACCTGTGACAGACTGACATTCGCTCTCAATGAAAGTTATTTTTCTGACCATTTGTAGGTGGCAATGGAAATAGTAAACTGCTTGATAATAAAGTCCTCTAACTGTTCAAAGAGTAGAGGAAGGGACAAAAAAAGGGAGGGGGGTAGGGGGGGGGGGGGGGGGAATACCAAGAGTATTAGAGAAGGTTTCTACTCTGTATTATCAATCTACACAACGGCGTTGTATCATAAAACATGACAGTTAATTATTCATTACATCAGAGTTGTTTTGTTTTGTAATACAAAATTGGTCAAGAACTTTTGAACAGGAGTATCTTCGTTTCCTCTGGGGGTTTTTCTTCTCAAAATCTATGTGTGCATCCATTCTTTGCATTCCATTTAGACAATGGAAGAGACTTGGCAAAATTGACTGCTGTACCTGGATGGTGTTCTTGATCTTCTTCCTTAGCTCAGCCATCTGTTTCTCAAAAATGCCTTTTGTCACCACTTTGTTGTTCTTGGAGCTCTTGTTGGTTCCAGTAAGATTCTGCTGTACTGCAACGCCCCTTGTAACAATTGTGTCACGCCTGAAAATCACAAACACAATCAGCACTTGCTCTGGTTTGGTGCGTATTACATTGGAACAGCAAGTCTGTTTTACAGGGAAACTGGCACAATTTGTCACCAGAAATGGATCACATGTATGATAGCATTATGATCCTGGGACCGAGCAATGCATTAATGTATTCATACATTTTATCATGATATCCATTTCACTACACTGCCTAAAGGCTGCATATTTGACCATAAAGAAAAGAGCAAGTGAAGAAGGGGAGTAAGACAAGGAAGTGGACACTGATAAAAGACCAGATGGATAGAGTGAAGAACAAATACTGTGACATACACCCATCAAAGTATTTCTACCTAGAGACTGCTTTTTCCATGTCCTGGATCATCTTTTCTTGAGTCTTCATCAGCTGTGAATGGCGGACTTGCATGCGGTGGATCTCAGCCTTCATAGCCTTGATTTCCCCCTGGCCTACTTCAGAGTCCACAGCAGACCTCGTCTCACGAGCCAACTGTGTCTTCTTCTCCCAGAGCATGATTTGCCGTCTGCAACATCAGGCAAGCTTGGCATGACTCCTTTTCCTAATAAAGTGAGCAATCATTTTCATACCTAGAATAGATACAGGTAAGGATTAATTGATTTTTCAATTGATTAAATCTACAGTGCCTGTCTGTCTGTCTGTCTCTCTGTGTGTCTGTCTGTCTGTGTGTCTGTCTGTCTGTCTGTCTGTGAGTCTGTCTGTCTGTGTGTCTGTCTGTGTGTCTGTCTGTCTGTCTGTCTGTCTGTGTGTCTGTCTGTGTGTCTGTCTGTCTGTCTGTCTGCCTGCCTGCCTGCCTACCTGCCTGCCTGTCTATCTGTGTGTCTGTCTGTGTGTCTGTGTGTGTGTGTGTGTGTGTGTCTGTCTGTCTGTCTGTCTGTCTGTGTGTCTGTCTGTTATCTTTCTTCTTTTTTCTCTGCAGTCAAAGTTTAACTTGTTTGTTTTGACAAGATATTACAAAGCTGCAGATTTTGCCTTTCTAAATGCAACTACATAACCAAAAAACCCAACTAGTACACAAATAACTCACTCAGCTTCCACTAGACTGTTTAGAAGTCTCTCCTTCTCCTCCTTCACTCCATCCAACTTGGCCTGTAGCTCAATGGACTCCATTTCTGCCTCCTGTTCAAAAGAAAAGAGTTTGGAATACAAGTGAAGACTGAGTCTAATTCACTTCCAACATACATTTATAATCTCACCTGGCCATAGGAATCTTCCATTAGGGGATGATACAATGTTATAATTAACTTTCAATCTCTGCCCCACAAAGTTGTTCTTATTATGTACATAGAAAAGATAACCTTTCTCTTTGCTCCTCTTAAAGTACATGGTTTTACATCTTGCACCTCATGAAGACTTGTGAGTTTAAACTGTGTGCCTTTTATTTATTTTATATCCCACTTTCCTATTCTCTCAGTGACTATGTGTAGCACATTTAATTAAGTAGTGTTCTGAAATCAGTGCATACATACATACACACATTGTCTCCATTTTAACTTTCCTCCCTTTTATTAAGACCAAGAACTCTACCTCACATTGGGTGTTTCTTAGTCTTCAATGAAGGACAAAACCCCCAGCACTGTACCTTGAGGGAATTAATGAAGTCTCCCTCCAGCAGAATGTTGTTGGCCTCCAGCTCCTGCTTGCTGCCCGACTCTCTGTGCAGCAGTGTGTTCAGTCGGACAATGTCGTTCCTCATGTTCCTCACGTTCCTCTCAATATCATAGATCTCCCTGTTCTGCTGTTCAATTTCATCTGCAGGACAGAGATTCAACCATTGTGTTTCATGATTCATAAAGCAATAATGTTTTCCTTCTCAAATAGGTTTAGGAGAAGGAGCTTATGACTTACTGCAGATTTTCAGGTGGGTTTTCTCTCACTGAAACTGATGTCATCAAAGTTAGTGTTTATTTTGACTGCATACTAAACAGACAAGTATGCAGAAAGGTGAACACTATTGTAACACAAAGGTAACTTGAGTTAAAACAACATATAAGATGTGCTGCTCAAAGTCTACTGCTGACAGCTTTAAAGTGGACATACAGTCTGAGACAGAAACACTCCAGCCAAACTGCTCTTTATTCCTGTGCAAAGGAAGGTAAGCATAAGAATGCTTGTTTTATGTAGTGTTTCATGAGTTGTAAGCAGCCATGAAGATACAGGTATAGATGCTTGTTTTCCATTGTATGAGACAGCAGCCATGGAGATACAGGTATAGATGCTTGTTTTCTTTTGTACATGTATTTTATGAGACAGGCTTGAAGGTACAGGTACATGTATATATGTTTTTGTGTTGTATTCTGAGACAGCAGCCATGAAGATACAGGTACATATGCTTGTTATGAGACAGCAGCCATGACTCACGCTCTGTCTTGATCTTCTTCTGTGCCAGGATGGTCAGCTGTTTCTTGTGCTTCTCCACATCCTGTGACTGCTCGTCCTTCTCCTTGCTCAGGCGCACTAGCTCGCCCTGTTGGCGCAGCCACATCTGCTGCAGGTCTGCAATCTCCTGCTGCTTCAGCTCAATGGACTTGGTCAGGCTGTTGATGGTGATCTCCAGTGGACCAAGCTCCACGCCCTGGGCACAGTCAGTCACAGTTAGAGGTGGACACCTTTGCATGAGAAGAAGTGAGTGAGCAACAAGGAAAAGACATCAGTGTCCATAGTAAGGGAAGTGTCCTTTTTTCAAGATTGTGTGTACAGTATTGTGATTATGCACAGTGTGTAAGCAAGTAAACTAGAATTAAACAATTTGCTTGCAGACAGACTGCATTGATGATAACTCTCATATGTCATACATACAAGCAGAAGTACTGGTATATGCTGGTATATGAATTTTGGTTTGATATCCTATTTACATGATTGTGACATGAAGCAAAAAACCCTGCAGCATCAATCATGACACTTCATTAGTCAAATCAAATGCTGATTGATAGTGTGATATGTTTCGTGGAAAACCAACAGACAGCAAACACACTGGGTATGAGCTACTCACTCCTGCAGCACTGATGAGCTGCTCCAGCTTCTTGTTGTACTGGTCAATGATGGTCTGCTTGCGCTCAATGATGCCATTGCGCTTGATGATCTCATTCTCACTCTTGGTGACAATCTCATTCTTCTCCTTGATTTCTGCATCCAGCTCCTCCATGATCTTCTTGAGGCGCTCCACGCGGGCCTTGACATTGGACATTTCCAGGGCATCTGTGGCAATCTGGTTCTCCACTTCTGCCATCTGCGTCTCCAAGTGCTTGGTCTTCTCGCGCATCTTGGCAGTGAGCTTCTTGGTGTACTGCGCTGCCTTCTCCATGGTCAGCTGGGAGCGCAGCCGCTCCATGATCTCGTCCTCCAGCTTGACCTTCTCCAGGAACTCCTTCTCAATCTGCTTGCGCAGCGCTGTCAGCTCATTCTGCCTCACTGTCTTGTCCTGCAGTAACACAAAGAGACCATGATGTTTGAAACTGGAACAAAGCCTACATTTTCCATGCATTCATCCACGCATAAATACTAGATTTATTTACAAATTATCAGCAGACTCCATCAATGCATGAAGTACCACTGTCAACTTTTTCTGCTTCCATATCTAGCCTTCAGATCAAGTAAAATTGAGACATTGACAGTATTTGTATAAATTGTCTCAGTTCAGCGATAAAGACATCTCTCACAAGATTATATCTAGATTAAAAGTTCTTTTCATTTCAACTCAAACTAGAGCCTCTCACTTCACCACAAGGCACCTGAATATATGGCAACAGGTTGGGTAGTTGGAAAAAAATGCATGTGTGCATACTCTTTGAGAGAGGGTCTCTAATGATCAATATCAGAAGATGTTCAAGATGAAAATAAATAGAAATTAGTAGGGCATTTCATCAGCCTAACACAAACAAAATGGACATGAATGATACCATGCAAAGAAGAATAATGTTTTCCATGGATTTAAAGCACTTTGACCAAAGGCAAGAAAGAGCCTGTCAGCTGTGTTTTGCTTACCGCCATCGCTCGGTTGAGTGACTGTTCAGTCTCATGCAACATGCGAGTGTAGGTGGTGTACTCGGCCTTGAGCGCATCATGTTTCTGTTGGCACTGCATGAGCTGCTTGGTGACAGTCTCAATGTCACGCTCCGTCTTGGACAGGATCAGTGTGAGCTTCTCATTCAGCTCCTGCTCCTTGTTGATGGATTTCTTGTAGCCCTCAATCTCCGTCTCAAGGGAGAGAATCTTCTGTTCTTGCTCACTGGGAGGAACAAGAAGGGCAAAGCCCATACGACTCACATGCTTGACCTTGACCTTTATATGACCTTGACCTTCAGGTGACCTTCAAGGTCAAGGTCAAACAACTAAACCTACCAATGACATCATACACAAAGAAATGCTTTACACATTTTTCCTACCAAAATACATGTGACCTTGACCCAAGGTCAAGGTCATCCAAGGTCATGCAACACAAAGCTGTTAATTCAAGACATTGGAAGCACAATGGTGCTTATTGGCACTTTCTACCATGAGATATAGTCACTTTTAGTGGTTCACTACCCCATTTTGGTCACATTTCATAAGGGTCAAAGTGACCTTGACCTTAATGATATGTGACCAAATGTGTCTCATGATGAAAGTATAACATGTGCCCCACATAATTATTAAGTTTGAAACAGTTATCTGCCATAGTTCAGGGTCAAGGTCACTTCAAAATATGTATACGATCCAACTTTGAAGAGCTCCTGTGACCTTGACCTTGAAGCAAGGTCAACCAAACTGGTATCAATAGATAGGGCTTGCTTTGACCTATATACCACTTGTAGCTGAGGTCGCCATTCTCAATAACGTGGGAGAAAATTGGGAAAATGTGAAAAATGACTGTTTTTGAGACCACATTTATGGCTCCTGTGACCTTGACCTTGAAGCAAGGTCAAGTCACTATGTATGTTTTTTGAGGCCTTGTCATCATACACCATCATGCCACATTTGGTGTTGATAGACTTAATAGTCTCCGAGAAAAATTCAACGTTTAAGTTTTTTACGGACGGACGGACGGACGGACGCACGCCCGCCCGCCCGCCCGCCCGCCCGGACGGACGACACGGCTCAGTACATAGACTCACTTTTGGTTCGCATGTGAGTCAAAAACATATTTTGCAAGTTTTACATCATATCACCAAAAGAAAGATACGCGACTTTTTGCCAAACTCATGTGATAGACCTTACAATGCAGTTTGTACAGCAATTTTCTAACTTTACAATTTACCATGCCCCACTCTAGCTGCATGATGGCTCTAACAATACAGCTGACATGATGACAAACTTCACCATACAGTGACTGATACTATTTGCTGTGATGGTGAACCCCAGTCTTAGTTAATGCAAACCTTCCAAAAAGCATATTCTGACATATATATTTGAACCGAGAACAAAAGGGATTCATTGTCTTGTGTGTAAGTCTAACAAAGTCAGTAAGCACAGCTACATGGAAAGACTGAAAATGTGACATTTTTCACTACTTGCGTTACTTCATTTTAACATCCGCAGGCAACACAAGACTTACTGGAGAGCTTCCTGCATGGAGGCATGGGCCTCGTCTCGGCGCCGCATTCCAATCAGACTGCTGTTCCAATGCTGGAACAACTGTTTCTTCTCCAATGTTATTGCCTGCAAAAAAGGAAAATCATGCATTGATGAAATTCACTCACGTTCATTTCTATTCATGGTAGAGATTCAGATAAACAGTAGCTGCAATCAAGAACATTTTCATCATCACTCATGAATGTAGCATTCAGAAATGTATAAAATCAAGATAAGCAGAAATTAGAAATTGTGGAGAATGGCATCAATTCTCACATCCTCTGCCTTTTATCTTGAATTTGTCAGAATCACTCTCTGCAGCAAGGATTGCCTCCCTTGCCCAGTGCATCATTGGATGAGACATAGACTATAGGTCAGACAAAATGTCAACAATAGGGTGGGGGGGGGGGGAAAGGAAAGTAAAACACAGGTGCAGAATTTCATGAGAGCTGAGGATGACAAGAACATCTTCATATGGTGGAGCTGATACATGATATGTTCTGAATCCCTTTCCTTGATTGGAAAGTGTGCCTCTTGACAGATTGGTCAAAATGTTGATTTGCATTTACTGGGAAAGCTTGATGTAATAAGAAGAGAAGAGGTTTCATACAGTTTGCAAACAAACAATATTGCAAAAAGCTTATTCAGTTATTGATCGTAGTGTGCTGCTTATGGTTTCAGCACCTTCAAATTGAAAATCATACACAATACTCGACATATAAATTTATGCAAGACAAATTCTTCCCAAATTATCCAGGAAAGCCATTTTATTTATAACAATACTTAAAGATAAAGGTGTGGTTTTATATAGTGACTTCTATTCCATGTCTGGGTCTCAAACTGCTTTACAGTTTACCCCCTGATCACTGGGCCACTTGATCAATCCTAGTGACAGACAGATAAAACGCATATTCAGGTACCAGCACCGACTCCACTCCCCAATAGATGCATAATTATGGAAGAGTTTCAATTTTCATACCCTGGAAAACCTCTTGTGCCCAGAATACACAACATAATGAGGACATCACATGACAGCTACAACTTACATCGATTTCCATGTTGGCCTCCATTAGAGCATCTTTTGCAGCTTTGGTTTCATCCTGTTGAGCTGCTATCTGAGCCTCGTACATAGCAATTTCCTCCTTCAGCTTGTCCACTCTTTCCACAAGGCGGTCCACAAAGAGATCCTGCAAAAAGAAAACAAAGGAAAATCACTGTCACTTCCCAAAATGTAACGCTAATAAATATATATATATATATACATATATATATATATATCATACAAAATACAGAATACCAAAGTTACAGTCTCAAGGAAGGTTTGATTTTTTTTCCATCCCATTCTTCTGAAGAAAAAAAAAGTTACCTGTTCTGTAGCACTTAACAATTTGAAAATTCCAAAGAAGTTGCTCACCTGTTTCTGTTTCTCCACCTCAATTTTTGTCACTTCTGTTTCTGCTTTTTCTGCCGCTCGTCTCATGATGGCTATGTCTGAGCGAACATCTTGCTTTGCATTTTCCATGTAGAACAGACGCAACGCCAGGTTTTCAACTTCTGCCTGAAGCTCAGCACCTATAATTTTACAAACATTCAGTGAGATGTATGCATGGTGGCAATGGTATTCCCAAAAGCATACATGTTACGAAAAGGAGTCTACAAATGCAATGGTTTAAAAAAAGGACCTAAGAATAACAGATAAACATGAAAGTTTCTCTGTAACCATTATATTGTGATATTGACTTAAGACAAGATGCATACTAAAGATAGTAACAAGAAGGGCAAAGCCCATATGACTCACATGCTTGACCTTGACCTTTATATGACCTTGACCTTCAGGTGACCTTCAAGATCAAGGTCAAACAAATAAACCTACCAATGACATCATACACTAAGAAATGCTTTACACATTTTTCCTACCAAAATACATGTGACCTTGACCCAAGGTCAAGGTCATCCAAGGTCATGCAACACAAAGCTGTTAATTCAAGACATGGGAAGCACAATGGTGATTATTGGCACTTTCTACCATGAGATATGGTCACTTTTAGTGGTTTACTACCCCATTTTGGTCACATTTCATAAGGGTCAAAGTGACCTTGACCTTAATGATATGTGACCAAATGTGTCTCATGATGAAAGTATAACATGTGCCCCACATAATTATTAAGTTTGAAACAGTTATCTTCCATAGTTCAGGGTCAGGGTCACTTCAAAATATGTATACAATCCAACTTTGAAGAGCTCCTGTGACCTTGACCTTGAAGCAAGGTCAACCAAACTGGTATCAAAAGATAGGGCTTACTTTGCCCTATATACCATATATAGGTCAGGTATCCAATCTCAAAAACTTCAGAGAAAATTGAGAAAATGTGAAAAATGACTGTTTTTTAGACAACATTTATGGCCCCTGCGACCTTGACCTTGAAGCAAGGTCAAGTCACTGTGTATGTTTTTTGAGGCCATGTCATCATACACCATCATGCCACATTTGGTATTGATAGACTTAATAGTCTCCGAGAAAAATCCAGTGTTAAAGTTTTCGGACGCCCGGACGCCCGGACCGGACGGACGCAAAGGGTACACAGTACACACAGTAGTACACAGTAATTTATTGCGCCAAGTGACATCATTTAAAAAACGGGCACGAGGAAAACTAAGTGATGAAGGCTAAAAGAAACAAAACAAAAAGCCAAACACACGCATCGCTTACACACCCTAACACGCCGTTAATGCAAAAAACATGGACATTTCCCGATGTACCTCACTCACGACACACACGCAGCTGCACACAGACAAGAGATAAGACTACACCTGAAACCAAAAGGGTTAACTGGTAAATGGGGCAATATACAATGAACAGTTAAGTTACTATTTAAGAACTGTTGACAAAAGAGGAACAAACTAAGATGATACACCCACCCACCCACCCCCCTTTTAAGTGGCAATAAATAATACATATGAACAGAGACAAGACCACTAAGACGTACCCCCCCACCCCCATCCCACCCCCGTCACCCCACAAAAGAATACAGTAGGGTGGGTACATAGACTCACTTTTGCTTCGCATGTGAGTCAAAAAAGGTAGTCTGATTTGACAATTGCAGTTTCCCATACTCCATGGTATTAGTACTAGTACAGGGTGATAGAAAAGAGGCTATATATAGTATATGCATTTGAAATAAATGACTCATGCATCGCTTTGCAGTGCAGAACTCACTCTTCTTCTTGTCCTTGTTGACTTTGGTCTGTGTGGTTTGGTACAGGTGTCTCACATCCTCCAGTTCCTGCTCCATCTTCTGCCGATCCTGGTGAAGCTTGGCGTACTCATCGTGGGCCCTCTCCAGCAGCATCTGGAATCGGGCTAGCTCCTGTTGCTGTCCGTACAGCTCTACGCCAAGGTCCTCCCGCTCCTTCTTCTTCTTCTTGAGTGAGTTCTCCTGCACAGAAAATAAATGCAAAGGTCAGATCCTGCCCAGGCCTACAGGGATAAAGCAGATGATGGTTAATCAAGTAATTCATTGGTGGAACTCTTCCATGGATTATCATCAGATGAGACATACTGTTAGGGGATCTAAATGGAAAGAGAGTTACTGAACCGTGGACATGACACAATGCCAAACAGTAACAGCATAGACTACTTTTTATAGGACTGAGAGATATTCTTGTCATTTACATAATGTTACGGTTCGAACATTGTTTTAATTTCTTAGATGGCTGAAGGTGGTGGTTGGGATTTCGGTTTGGCAGGAACATGCCTTGGCTTCGAGGTTTGAGGCCACCTTGAAATTGTTTTAGACGAATCGGGTGGTGATGCAATTGCGGTTTGATTGGCTGGGGGCGGTTGCGCATGCGCTGTGTGTTAATAGTTTAATTCTGGCATGTGAAATTTTAAGTTCAGTTGACTCGAGAACACAGAGAAGACAGACGTGTCCCAAGCAACTCCATGTAGAGAGTGGAACAACACGTTAAACGTTTTTTCCAGTCTTCCCCTACCCTCTGACAGTCTGTGCCAAAAGGACAGTGCTTCCCTGTTCAAAGATTCAGCCCCCACAAGACTCTTGAACAAGTTTATCACCTGAAAAGCTTCATCGTTTGTGTTCTTGTGGGAATGCTCTAGAAGTTATGCTTGTCGGAGCAAGTGTGTGAAATTCCGCAAATTTATGGCCTATTCTCTTGTCTCAAGGGATAGCCTTGAGAGAGAGAGGGTGAGTGAATGTCCACTCCTTAGTGGATGTCAGTTTCAAGGAAATGTTTCGTCAATAGAAGCCGAGAACTGATTGTACTTGTCTACCAGAACTTGTGAGTACTTTTGGGGTCAACCTTTTATTTCAGGACAATAGGAAAGCCCTCTGCCCTTCAGTCACAGATTGTAGGATGACCTGATTGATTGAGTTTGTTTCTATTGCATTGAATTTGATTATGCCACTATTTAGTTCTTATTAAAAATCCTCTTTGATAAAGATTGTGTCATGTCATGCGAATGAGAGATGTAAGGGAGAGTGAATTAATTATTACCCCCTTCCACTAGTGAAACCCCTAGACACTAAAGCCGAAAGAATCATTGAGTGAATTGTGTGTGTGTGGAGGGAGGTGATAATAAGGTGCAGTTACCAAAATGTCCAGTTCAGTGCATATTTATTGTTACAAAGAACTGGCAAGAAGCGAGATAGAGAAGCAAAGCAGGACTCACCAGCTCCCTCAGTTCCAGCGCGGCTCTCTCATTCAGCTTGGTCAGGTGGGTTTTCAGGGCATTTTGGAACCTGACCATGAGAGGCTGAAACAGATAACATCCATGTATATAACTGTGTCAAAACAAGATTTTAAATTATACCATTTCACAGCTTCAAACTTTGATAATATATTAATTTACATCTTATGAACCACATATTACATACTTGTGAGTGTAATGAATTATTTGCAATGATATTGCACAAATGAACATGTTCATACGAGCATGTCCACATAGTCAAATATCAGCATGAGCTCATGCTCACACATACACACACACACACACACACACACACACACACACACACACACACACACACACACACAAGCACATACAAACATAATCTTCACATATTTTCTCAGGAATTAATGTCAATAACAGAATAATTTAGGGACTGAAAAATCTGGTTTGACATTTCTGACACTTAAGCCTGGCATATCCATGCATGGTCACTCGTAACACATCACACAGACAGGGATCTGTGGTCACTCACATGGTCAGGGTCCAGGACCACCATCTCTGCTTCCTGGTCACTTCCATCGCTGTCATCCTCTCCCCCATCACCATCATGGCCACTGTCGCTGTCGTCTCCCCCATCTCCATCGCCTGGGTCTGATGGGGGCTGTCCGCTGTAGTTGTACTGAGATGTCCTTTGGGGAGCGCTCTCCTGGCCTGTGCTTCCATATGGCATAAGAGAACCTGGGAGCAGAGAACAGCATTCCCCTCACAGCTCCAGCCTAGAAGTGAGTGAGTGAAGTTTGCAGTATACTGACATACGAGAGGTCATTAGATTTCACTTGAAATTATGTCATTAAGATTGCATTATGCAAAATGGTAACATCACATTTTCTGTCTTGTACAAAAGTAGTGGTTATTTCTAGTGTAGACTGGCGGGCGAAGGCATGTTCTTTTGAACTCAATAGATTGTTAAAAACACTGTCTCTGGGGGAAAATTACATCAATGCACACAGAAAAAAGATGATGTACCCAATAAACCTCTTCAGCAGGACACCTACACTCCTCTGCAAAGCTTTTGAGTAAGAACTGCTAGGACTAGGAATGTGTAGTGACTAAAGCATGGTTCCTGATGTGAAACTTAGCATGAAACTGCAAGGATGCAACGAGTTGCATCCCTTGATTTAGTGGTGGTTATCCACACGACTCCTTGGAGGATGTTTTAAGAAGCATTCTTTCATTTGTGAAGTAAAGCATAAAGACCACCATGACTGTACTCTAATGACACCTGAAATGACAAAATCTCGTATATCAAAATCTTAATCCTGTCAATCACAGTAAATGAAAACCTTTCTCTAGCAGGAGGTCAGGGTGGTAGGCTTGGGCGGCAATTTTCTTGCTCAAATGCTCACTACTACTACAAGCACAATTGTGCTGGAAAGTAGTTTTTATCCAGTTCTCCAAAGACGCAGAACAGTAGGCTGAACACACTTTCTTCTCTCTGTTTAGATTACAAATGAAAGTGTCCTTGCACTTCATGCTGATATACACTTTGATCAATATGACTGAGATTGTTATTTACGAGATTTCAACATGTCACGTATGAGTACATTTACAGTGATTTCTCTTACAAAGCTACGCTCCAAGGAGCCACATGAATAACCACCCCAAATTCAAGGGATACAACTCTTTTCCATCCTCGCTATTTTACAAGAAGGCTATGAAGGAATTTCATGTCTTTCTATGTAATGTTTTTGCTTGAAGTTTGGGTCTGAATATAAATCCCTCACAGACAGCACTTCCAGTCTCCCTGTACTTCATAAACCAAGAATGACTGTTGCATTTATCACATCATCATCATCATCATCATCGTCGTCGTCGTTGTCGTCGTCGTCGTTGTCGTCATCATCATCATCATCATCATCATCATCATCATCATCATCATCATCATCATCATCATACCTGATTCCTCTGGCATCTCTTCTTCCTCACCACCTATTGGGACAACAAAAAAACAAAAACCAACAAAGTTAACCAAATCAAAACGACAGAAAAGTAAAGCAAAAGCTAGCCACAAACAATTCAACCAACAAAAATAGCTTCATGAAAATTGAAATGATTCCAACACAATTCAAAAAGCTCCTGAACAAACTTTCAAATAAAGTACAACATTTTGCTATCTTTCAGATGAAAACAGTGGCAAGAGATATTGAAAATGTCAAAGATTCACTACTGCAACTTAAAAAAAAACCCACACATATTATTCTAGTTCCACCCACCTAAGCCAGGTGAAGACAGATGAAAGATGATTAAAAAAAAAACCAAGACAACTGATGATATTTACCTGCAGGGGACTGAGTTCCATAGTCATCCTGGGCTTCCTCATCCATCTGGGGCGCAGTGTCGGCCCTGCTGTACCTCATAGAACCAGCTTGGCTTCCAGCAGGTGATTTGGCCCCTGATGGTGGGCGAGACCCTTCCTGGGGTGCTACGGCCGACGTTGGCCTTGACGCCTGGCGACTTGACGCCTGGCGACTGCCAGCCCCGGACCGAGGCTGAGAGCCAACAGCACTAGTGGGTCGGCTACCTCCTTGTCTGGATGCTGAGCCTTGCCTCGAGTCTTGTTTCAACTCTGGTCACAACACAATGCAAGGAATGGACAACTTATCCAAGATGAAGAATACAAAATGATGTGACATAAAGGGTTGATATTGCCAGCGATTTGGCACCCACATCAGAGGCTCAAACCTCTTGACATTATGTCTCCCTGAACATTAAGCCTGTGTATGTATCCGCTAATGCAATCACTGACAACATTATGAAGGAGTTGCCACAAGGAAGACCAAATGAATGAGAGAAAGGACTGAGATTAGAACTGAATGATAATTTCAGAAGAAAAAGAAGAAATACTTTTAAATCTATCATAGTTGTCCTCTTTTTCAGTATTGATACACCTACAACCCCAGAGAGGATCTAATTAAATGAAAAATGCAACTATCAGAAGTTCAGATTAAAACTTTTCTTCCATACATAAGAATAAACTCAAAGTTAATGAAATATACACACTGAGAAAATAATGTTCTTCATAATTATATTAAGAAATATAATATTAAACTGCAGGCATAATTCCATGGAATGCTAATTCTATTAAATACTCTTAACATTATTTGATGACAGATACAAAATTATGCTCACATTTCTTAGATCTCCAATCTCTGCTTTACTTCATGGAGTTATTAAAGGGATCACTCACCAAGCTGAGCAGACTATCTACTCCACCCATCTCAATTACATTGGAAAAGCAAAGAAAACATGGAAGTGCTCTCCCAGTTCCCCTCCAGCTTTTACCCTACACCTGGGACTACGAGCCAGCACTGACACTAGTTATCTTTTCTTGGGGTGGAGACAGAGGGCAGGCATGCCCTACCTCTTGGAGTGCTTTTCTGTGAGGCAGGTCGGGATGACCCTTGACTTCCTGCCTCTTCTGCAGGCTGCTGTTCCCCTTCTGGCTTCTCACCTTCCTCCATCTCTCCACTGTCAAACTGCAATCAAGAGCAGGAATTCATCAACATGTAATATCCCACACCATCTCTCCTCACCCCTTGCTGCCATTCCCCCACTGACCTCACTGTCCGCCAAGTATCAGCAGCTCCCTCTCCTGTTTCCTTCCTCTGACACATTGTTCTAAATTTAGTCATCAAGTGATAACCTTACGGACATAAGGCCTGACATTTCCCACATGGTCAATACATTTAGAACAATGGTTTTGAATAGGAAAACCAGAGCACTAACACAAAACTTTCCAAGATGAAAAGGGGCTGTATGAGAAAGGAAACTGGGGTGCCTTCTAGCTCTATGGGACATTATATATATTTGATTAATTGCTCCCTTCTTAACAATGATTTAAAATCTTCAGCTCCTATTGATGTGCAAAGCTGCTTAATAATGAGATCTTTCACAATGCTTAGAAAATTACATTTGACAGGGCTTATTGTTTGCATAACACAATGAAACAGTGGATGAAAGGGTACGTGAAAAAGCATGTTGATAAAAGTGCCAGGAAAATGTCAGCATCAAAGACAGAAGCATCCTGATTTGCAATACACTACAACACAAATACAGGGGAAGTAAGAAAATGTATGCATGTATGTGTGGATTCTTGTAATGCACAAAACTTCACACCAGGCATGCTCAATGCCCACAGAGGTGTAAAAGTTCAGCCATAAAAAAGATGTGTTTAAGTCTTCTTTTAAAGTGAGAGAGCTTGGAAGACTTTCTCAGCGGTTCCGGAATCTGGTCCCAAGAAATCAGTCCCATAAAGATGCAGGAAGCAATACCAACCTCTTGCAGAGCTTTGACGGTGGCCTGAGACACCACCTCTGGTAAGCTACTCCCTTCCTTGGGATCTCTGCAGGTGGGAATAAGGAGTGGAATCAGTCATGAGTCACACCCTACGAATTATATTTTGATACACTCATAATAGCAAGGACACTTTGATCGATAACCATGTTAAAATACAATGAATCCACAGCCACTATGAAGAATTAGAACAACCATAATAGTAACTTGACCACTCATTCTTCATCATAGGCCTCCTGGAATCCTGAACCATGGGATCAGCGAACCTAAGGATCGTGTCAGGTTGCAGTACATCATCTCCTGTGGTTGCAGAGTCCTATGCTGGAATGGTAATCCCATCTGCAACCCTTGCATACACATTCTATGGTTGGTGTGTCTGCCGGGAGCTGGGTCTTCCTGTGTGCCCATCTCTCTGATGCAAGCAACACCTGTCTGGTTAGAGTGCTTCACTCAACCTGTCTCCAGGTGACCCTATCCTGCCTTACATTTTCTCATGTGATGCTGTGGATGGCCACTGCCTTCAGGTCATACTTGCATTCATCCCTGAATCATTGTTGTGGGCAGCACTAGGGCCTCTTGTCTTCTGCAAGTTCGTCATACAGGAGATCTTTGGGGATTCTTCCATCATATTCACTGCACTCATCACTCATTACAATGCACAAAGAAGGCAAGGACTACATGAGAGCAGTCCGTTTTCATTATTTCAGTACTGCCAGATCATTTAAACAGGTGAAAATTTTGGTAAAATGGTAACAGCAATTCAAAAAGAGAAATTAAGCAAAAGCTCATCAACTTCAAAAGTAACTGAAGAATATATACCTACTAAAGGGGTCAATTGTTGATTTTTAACATTTTGATGATAACTTTGAAAGTGTAATTTGCTCAAGTTGAAAGAGCATAAACAAACATGTACAGTTTCTTTCAGGTGCAAAATATGTATGAAAACTAATGACAGAATGCTGTAACATTAAGCTAGGCAACAAGTTGATGCGGTAAAACCTGAAGGGTGCAACATCTAACATCAATATGTAATGGCTGCCTCTCTCAGGAACTCAGACACTCTGAAACTTTATAATACCACACTTACCTTCAGAAAATAATGGATTTCTTGAAACGGCACCGCTACGAAATTTGATTTGAATCTTCTACGTTGGTTTGAAAGGACTTTCCACTCGTGACGTCATATTATTAGCAGATGTTGTGTGGGTAATACAGTGACAAACACGAGATTCAAATTTCAAATCTCACCGTCAGAAAAAATTCTGACAAAGTAAATATATGACAGTGCTATCCTGAGAAGCAGGCGATGTTATCTATTCCGAGACATCTGTTCATTCCTCCGGTTTTACTGCGTTAGTTAATTTGTGATGCTGATGCCACGCAACCTTCGTTTGTTGGTTGGGTTACTCAGGGTTGACACGAATTTCTGGAAGCGTATCGAATGCAACGTGGCACACTTTTCCCACAACACCACTGTTTTTCTTGTCTGCTACTAGCTGACATTCCTTGAGACTTCGACCACAGAAACAAATCTTGTCAAAATGATGCCGACAGATATAACACCTACACTACAGAGAGACAGAGAGACATGATGATCATGATGATGATGATGTTTCTACGGCCAAGCAAGTGCGCGTGGTAACTCGGCACAGAGCGTGGAGAGACGCTAACAAGCCTACTAAGAGCCAATCCTTCCATTTCCTGTAAAATTGCACTATAATGAACCATTTGGTTTCAGATCATCGTGAGATAGTCAAAATAATACAAAAAGTTTCACTTACTGGTTCTCTTCGTCAGCCATCATCAATGTTGCTATGCGCAAAGACAACAGTGTTCAGAGCATGACGGGTAATGGCCAACCAACCAAAACGCTTGTTACTCACAGCTTAGGGAGTTTACAAGGAACATGGCGTCTGCTGAGGTAAGTACGCGTTCGTAATATGCTTACTTTTTCTGTAATAACGTTTTACAAGAGTCTTTGCGGTGCTTAGCAAAATATGCGGCCTGATAACTTAATGTATAAATTTATTTCATCGCGTGCAGTAGTTTGTGTTGCTGTTTTTCGGCCTGTTTGCTCCAGCAGTTGTTTATCATCTACTCTACATCATGTGTAGAAACTAAGAAAGAAAGAGCAGTTGGAATGGATGTAAACAACAAAGATGAGTATGCATAATGTGTGGAGACTTAGGCATTCAACTTCTCTTAAAATATGTAGTTTCACTACTGCAGTGGCACTCGATATTGATTCGTACTGTTAGTTTAGCTCATCCGATGCCAATAACATCTTTGATCTTTTCGTGATGATTTTGACTGTGTGTGTCAGCCAGTGTCACACAAATGTGTGCCGGTGTGCGCTCTCTCTCTCTCTCTCTCTCTCTCTCTCTCTCTCTCTCCTCTCTCGTATCTTCCTTCTCATCTCTCTCTCTCCCCTCTCTCTCTCTCTCTCTCCCCCCCCCCCCCCCCCCCCCCCCCCCCCCCTCCCCCCGCCCCCCCTCTCCCTCCCCCCCCCATCTCCCTTACCCTCTCTCTCTCTCTCTCTCTCTCTACGCTCTCTACTCATCGTCACTCATCTCTCTCCATCTCTCTCTTCTCTCTCTCGGTCCTCCTCTCTCTCGTCTCTCCATCTCCGTCTCTTCCTACGTCTCCCTCCTCTCGTCGCTCTCTCTCTCTCTCATACCCCCCCCCCAGCTCCCCCCCCTTAGCTCCCCCCCCAGCCTCCCCCCCAAGAAAACAGCTCCCCCCCCCCCAGCTCCCCCCCCCACGCCCCCCCCGCCCCAGCTCCCCCCCCAGCATCCCCCCCTTCTCTCTCTCTCCTCTCTCTCTCTCTCTCTTCTCTCTCCGTCTCTCTCTTCTCTCTCGTCTCTCGCTCTCT
>JAWQFJ010000562.1:2500-20000 GCA_034096865.1 Theodoxus fluviatilis
AAAATTTGATTTTAGCATTAGCTATTATATTAGCGAGACATAGTGCGTCCTCCACCAAGTGTGAGTGTTACATACCCGTCCCCTTGATTTTTCTGAACTAGGGGTATGAATTAAATTTTCTTCCAGATTAGGAACGGCTATGAACCTTAATAATTCACTTGGCTCAATAATTGATTATATGCCTCATGCCATGCACAAAATCACTAACAAACAAAGGTTATTCTGAACAGAACTATTTCTTTAATGTATACTAAAGATATTCCAAATAGCAATATAAATGTACCACTACTAATGGTTAATAAACACAATGTATTAATTGATCAATTGTGTCAATGGGTTGCAACCACAAAAATAAAGAAATGATTTCAGTCATTGAAATTTTCACTTTTCAGTTAATGTTCATCACTGAGGAGAGGGTTTCCTTCACAAAAGTTCAGTTCGTTGGTTTAAAGTTCTTTTCACATTCACAGGGGGGATGAGGACAGAGAGAGAGAACAGGTGCAAATCTACTCATCCATTTTGTTGTATGGTGGCAGACTTGTTGCGGAGGGCATGGTCGAAACTCTCCACATATAATCTTCTGCACACATTGCTGGGAAGGGTCGCTTCTTCTCGCTTCGCCTCCCGGTAACCGCCAGGCGTAGACGGGAGTGGAATAGATCTCGTTTCTCTGAGATCCAGAGCCGAACTGCTTGACTGGCCAGTTTCTCCCTGCTATCCACCGTCCCTCGTTATCACGACTGTCATCAGCCGTGGGTGTGAGGCGGCGTGAGGCGGCGCCAGACTGTCCAAAAACTCCGTCTTGATGAACTTTCGAGGAAGGGTCAGGCGTGCTTATTGTCCCAGCGATGATGACTTAACAATGGCCTCTTCTCCCCCTCCTCTCTCCTATCATTGCACCATCAAGTCTTTCTGTCTCTCTCTCCTATTGTTTTATTAATTTTTGGCTGACCACCTGCATTACCTCCAGAGGGGTCAACTCTCCAAATTATCAAATACCACTACATAAGATTCTACATCTGTAACAGTTATTTTCTGTCTGTTTTTCTCGATATCAACAGGGATTACATCCGTTTTCTCCTCACTTAGCTTGAGATAATTGGTCGACACTCACCTCATGATGTCAATACAAAAACGTTGCACAGCAGATGTATTTGCTGCAAAGACTACACAATAGGAATGCTTACCGGTCGTGCTAGCACTCGCACACATGCACCTCTGCTCACTCATACAAACACACATGGATGCACGCACAAACACGCTTGAGCGCGCATGGACACGCACTCGTAGAGGAGAAAACGCAATCTGAACACAAACATTCCAAGGAGAAATGGTGGGAATGAACTCGGACTGGATTATCCATTTACCGTAATGGCAACCCGAAGCCAAAATTCGGAGAAATCTTTTGTGCCAACTGTCATTTTCTTAACCTACTAACGTGACCAAAGACAGACAAATGGACAATGGGTTTCACCAACATTGTATAGCTATACTTTCCCCCGCGAATCAGAAGCTGTTTACAACTGGAAAAAAGTTGTTTCAATTAACATGAACCTACATGAAGCGCCTGAAGAAATTGAGATGCAAGGTTCGTACGGAATGTTTGACAGTTCATCTACCCGACCCGAAGCAGATATAGTAGATTGATCACGGACAGGAAGCTCTTCGTAATGATAAACACGATATGCGCGACAACACAAAACTCTCACTTCCTCATTTCCACGACGTTGCGTTCAAGTCCATGTTGACAGGCACGGCCTGATTGTTGTTCAGCACCGCGAGAGACTGATGACGTCAACATCAGCAAGACGTCTCCATGGAAGGTCACGACCCAACCCTCGGGTCCGGTCGGATCGGGCAGCTTCCCGATGAGTCTGACCACGTCATCACTGCCCTCCCGTGGCTCCTTCGATTTCCGTATTCCTAGAGATGAATGGGATCGCGCTGCAGGGGGCGAAGTTGTCCGCGTTGGAGAGGATGGAAAGGTGCTCCACCAGGACTCCACGTGGAGAGGGCTGCAGATGGATGCAGCGCCAGAGAATGGGGTGGTCTTGGAGTGACCATTACCCAAGGAGCGTCAGCAGCCGCTTCCATTTCCGCTGCGTCCATTTCTCGTCAAAGCGGCCGTAGAAATCTCGAGTACAAAACTGCCACTAGACACAGACATCTTTATTTACTGCTTGATTCTGGGAATAACAAATCAAAGATCATGAATGCACAGTTCCGTGGTGTGTATGACTGGAGGTTGCCTGAACTACATCTGTACCAAATATAGATGCGAGTCGTATTGTGGCTTCGGATACTGTCTGTATTTCCTCTAACGAATCAATGACTTTACAACTGCTTTAGACGATCAGTTTTGCCGAATCTGCACCGAGTGGAGTTTTTGACGTGATTAATAGGAGATAATCTTTTTTTTTAACCTATAGGAAACGAAGGATGTACACCTCACATCAAATCGTCTATGAAAGAAGCTTGCCTGTAAATATGCATTCAAAGATACATTAATACTTTTAATGGCAGTAAGCTTTTTGAATTTCCTCAAAGATATATCGGGCACGCCTGGTATTTCATGCTGCATCTTTTCTGATTCAGACGAATGTGAAATAATTTCCTTCTGCCTATGTGATATATTAAATCCACCCCCAGGGAACACTGGAGTGGTTAATCCCACACCACCTCCACACAACAAAAACAATTTGAAGACGCAGTATCGCACTGAAGTAGATGCAAAAGAGGATAGGGTACGGATGGGTGTGGGGAAATGAAAAGGAGAAACAAAGAAAATCATATTATTTTTATAAACCCAGATTCTTTCCGTCCCAGGGCTAGAACCACGGCACTGCGCCTCGCACATCGTCCAACCCCAAAGCATGCTCGCCCATCTCCGCCTGTCAAAAACAAAGATTCGCTTGTTGAAACCACATGAGTACACGGTCAGCCCCTCAGCCTCTACTCGCTTGTTAAAACCATGTCTTTGACAGGCGGAGATGGGCGAGCATGCTTTTGGGTTTGACGATGTGCGAGGCGCAGTGTCGTGGTTCTATCCCTGGGGCGGGAAGAATCTGGGTTTATTAAAATATCTTGAAAATATCACATTGGCTGCAATCCTGTGTCGTGAATTTGTCCATTCGTGTAATTCTGTCTGTGCGTGAGTGATATTTGGTGAACATCTACGATGCACCTACCCCTTTGTATGACGGCATTAGCTTTGGTTTAACGTCTATGATATGCCAAAGCTAAAAATAAAAAAGTATTAACAGAAAGTTCCCTTTCCTTCCAACTTATCTACAAAGAAAATCATAGGCAAACACTTCCTTGATATGCTTACAGGTATTCAGGACCACACTCGCCAAAAGCTGCGGAACTGTGACACACTTTTGCAATAGCTGTCTGTTGAATTGAATCAACAGAAGACACAGAGTACACGTATTAGAAATTGAAAAACCTGTTGTGAGGGCTTATTCGCCACAACGTTTCTACTGTGGATTGGTTAGGGGTACCAGTCCAGTACATAAGCCTGATGTACACTAGGTGATTCCGCACGTTGACTCTCTCCACACGTTGACTCTCTCCACACGTATCTTCGTGTACAGTGCTCACATTCTGTGAACCCGAGTCAGTAGTGACTCTGGCGCAGTTTGCAATGAATGCGTAATAGATTTGACCCTTCGCATTACAGCATTGTGCCAAAAATAGCTCGCTCTGCATACTCTTTTTTCACTTTTTAGAAAAATCATTCAGATGTCAAAACTTGTTTCCATTTCAACACAAACATTTTATTATATCAAATAAAAGCTTGTTTATTGCTTCAACAAGCGTAATTTATTAGTTTTTTGCGAAATAGTCTTACAATTTCTTTAACGACGTATGTCAGGGAGCAGAGAGCTATCCCACAAGCCTCTCGTGTGACCTCCTTACGAGTATTCCGGACGGATTAATTCCATCACGTGATTTGAACTGTGCTAGAGACTCTTTCGCCGGCAGGCGAAGTCTCTAGTGCTAATAGTGCTCATTGCTTCCCGCACACACAGAGAGTGATGCTGCTTTGCCGTGCAGCCGCTTGTGGAATGGAATAAAAACTGTTAACACATCTCTTGCAAGTGAGCAGAAGACAGGGAGCACAAGGAGGTGAACACGTGTAGATTGGAAGAATATGATGTAGACATTTGACAGAAGGAAGTGAGCAGTTTAGGGAAGGAAAGAATATCCGTACAATAGTCAGGTTATGTGTGCGTGTGTGTGTGTGTGTGTGTGTGTGTGTGTGTGTGTGTGTGTGTGTGTGTGTGTGTGTGTGTGTGCGTGCGTGCGTGCGTGCGTGCGTGTGTGTGTGTGTGTGTCTATGTAGAGGGGTGGATGTGAGTAAGGGGAGGAATATATTTATGCTTTTGAGGTTGAGTTCATCGGGGTTTTTGGTGTTCAAGAAAAAGACAGAATAGTGTCCCATATGCTTGCAGTCTGCTGAGTCACCCCATGCTTGCCACAGGATGCAGCCTTCGTTGTTTGCAAGTGAGTGAAGGTCTGTTGGAGCGTGATGCTACTGGTGTACCTCTGTCGAGGAGCGTGTCGGCCAGGTGTTCTTTGATTCTGGTGTGAAGTGTACGCTCTGTCTCTTCATGTACAGGACGCCAGGGCAGGTAGAGCTGGAGCTCGCATAGATGATGTTTTGTTTGGGGCACATAAAGTGGCGTTTGTGAAGGAAGTTTTGTGCAACATTGCAGGGTGTAATGCCAGGTGTTGCAGGTGAGCGCAGTTATGAGTGTGAAAGCGAGTCTCGCAAGTTTTTGTCTCCGCGGTAAGTGACAATGGAGAGAGAGGAGAACGAACGAACGAACAGTTTATTTTTTAGGCCTCTGGCCTGTCACAACATGCATGTACAATAATCAAGCCTCATCAGAAAAACATTCCTGTATCCCCGCCTCTTGTCGTCTTTTAAAGGCATGGTACAAATATACAGCAAGGGATCGTATTTCGGTACAATCCTGTGTAGACAAAACACTTTCAATATTATTCCAAAGTGCCGAACGAGTTTCATGTGAAAAATACCTTTGCCTGAGGTCCTCATACACCGGACAAGTAAACAAGATATGGATTTCATCTTCGAATGTTTCCCTACACGAGGGACAAACGTACATATTATCTTGTTTTTGTATCGGTATTTATGGCAATAAAGCTCACTGAAACATGCTCTAAATTGAATAAACACATCACGGAACGGTTTTCGATCCAAACAAGATAAGTAACTTTCTGTAGTCCATATTGTTTAAAACTGCCTATTGAACGAGTATCTTTCGCTGTTCAGCAGGGATTGGTACCAATAGTTACGATATACTATTGGACATGTTCTTTTAATTCGTTTAAAAATGCGATAGAGAGAGAGGAGAGAAGATGTGTGGGGTTCTGATTTGGAAAGGATATGCCAGTTGGACAAGAGAACTGGATGGGAAGGTTGTGTGAGAGATGAGTGAGATGGAGGGCGTGGTTGGGTTAAGTTAGAACGAGAAGAGGGCTGGAGTGCTTGGTAATTAGTCAGTACTTTTATCCATGCTTTTATTTTGTCTGTCGGAGTATTCATCCGTCTGCTTGTCTCTTGTCCACGTGTCTTGGACACGCGCTTTCCCCTCTCTGCTCTCAACATTTTTCCTTCCACTTCCAGTACCTGTTTTTGTTTGGCTTGCCTTGGATGGAAGGGAAGTGTGAGGCTGGGATAACGTCATTCGCCCACTCTCAAGCGTTTGCATCGACATTTTTGCACAACCACCAACGCCACGGACCGGCGGAGACATCGGTGAGGGATTACAAGTGCACACAGTCGCCCCAAATGGTGAGGGACTGCCTGTTTGTGCAAGGCAAAGTTAGTCAACTCCTGGGCGTTTTCGGAGCTGGAGCTGGAAGGAAGGGGAAAAGAGGAAAGGGGTTGGAGGTGGGGGTGGGAAGGGGGTAGGTGTTTAGGAGGGTATACAAGAGAGAAGGGGGTTGATGAGGGGGAGGATGGGGAATGAGAGAAAAATGATGGTTAACCAATGTTAACATGCGTTGCAGGAGGCTTGTGACGAGTCACAGGTTGGCCGCTGTTTAACGTCAGTCCTAGCTCACTCACTCGCGGCGGCGGGCCCTTCTGGACTTGTATGCAAGGGCGCAGCGCTGTGACGGAAATGTCATGTGAGGTGAATTTTTCCTCTCATCAAGCAAACTCTCGTACCCCTGCCCCTCACTCCACTCCAGTCCACTCCAGGTCCACTCCACGCACCTCGGGCGCGCGCGCGTCGTCTGCTGCAAGCGCCGCAGCCGCGTTGCTATTGGTGTTTCCATGTGACGTCAATATTGCGGAATTCCGAGAGCCGCGTGACCACGAATGCCCACAGAAATCACCCTGTCCCCCTGGTCGGCAGGCTGCACCAGAAAGCGTTCCTGCGTCCCGTGTGCTCAGGATCAAAGCCGACGGCCGAATAGACGGACTGCCTAGCACAGTTTCGCTGCCGCGTCGTTTTGAGCTGCCCATGCCGAAACTGTGTCAGTAATGACGCAAATGGAACGCAGCACATAGTAACCACAAGGGAGACGAATCCGTGACGAGAAGTAGTCCTCTCAGACGTGTGCGCACGAAAATAGCCGTGTTTCCTTCAATGTCACGCACATACTTTGCTGCGGTTAAAGTGTGTAAGTTTCAGTGAATTTTTCTCTTTTCTGTCGGCACTAGACTCGGCGCATCGAGAGGGAATCTGGCGGAGGGATCGCGGGAAACTCACTATAAATACAGTGAGGTGTGTTTTCCTTGTCCCAAAATAGCTACCAGTTGCAGATTTTCACCTCAGAGTAACTCAATGGTCCGTAAAAATAGAACCCTCAGAGTTATTTTCGTTCAATTCACGGAATTATATTACTGAGGGCTCAGTGTCTACGGTCAGTTGACCCGATCGGATACGTATGATAGCCGGGTGAAAAGTTGAGCCCGAATCAGCGCGTGCAGACAGCAAGAGCTTGTCAGCTTTGGCGCTGAAATCAGCCGCGTGCATCCGACTCAAGTCTGCCTGCCTGCCTGCGTGTTTGGCGGCGTCACTGCTGGGAGATTTAAACGTTTCGACAGTAGAACACTCCTGCCTTCTTCTGAAGACCTGTCGCCCTGAAGTTGAAGTGACCGGGAAGATATTGGTACGTGAATGGAACTTGTAGCTGTGGACATCAGCCTGCTGGAGTGAAATTTTCCGGTGGCCTTGGTTTCTGCAAAGGGAAGCGGTGTGCAAGGTTGAGAAAGACCGCTCTCTCCATTCTCTCCTCGCCTTCACTCCACTGTGCAGTTCAACCTTGACTCTGCTCATCTCCCACCTGGTTTCGAGAAGGACTGTCTCATCCTGAACCTGATCTACCCTGGTGTCCAGCGACTGCAGTCGAGACAGACAGACCTTCACGTGGTCGGCTGACTGGGTGAGTACTCTGCCCTTTGTGTACGTCTAAAATAGTCTGACAAAGCTCAGTCATCTGGCCTCTCAGTTTGTGCTGCTCTCGTGCGCAGCTGCTGCATAGACGCCGTCTGAGGCGCCCTTTGTGTGCGTCTAGTGAATAGATGAAAAGAAAGTGAGTCGGCAGCGTTGGTGGGTAATGCTGCCTGCTTCTCTGTGAGACTGCACGTGTGTGCGTGCAAGTACGTGCGCATATCTGCTTATGCATGCTCGGGCTTGTGTTGAGTGTCTGTGTGTGTTTGTGTGCCTGCATTTATATTCAAGAGACTGGTTGAGATGTAAAGTGAGGTCATAGTGGACTCTGGTGAGGACGAGACCGTTGCAGAGGCCTACACAACTCTGGTGAGGACGAGACCGTTATAGAGGCCCATCCCCCTTTCGACTGCGATGTTCGACACTGCGTGAAATATTGATGCTCGACCCCGCGGTGGGAACGGATGTACGTCATGACGCACTGCCTCGTCCCCAAGAAAGCTGGTGGCAGCCTGTGTTGCGTTGACTTAGTGGATAGAAAGACAGATTGGTAGACAAAACAGCAACAAGAGTCACATACACACACACGTACACACACATACACACACACACGTACGTGCCCTTGCAGAGAGAGAGAGAGAGAGAGAGAGAGAGAGAGAGAGAGAGAGAGAGACAGAGACAGACAGACAGACAGACAGACAGACAGACAGACAGACAGACAGACAGGCAAGACAGACAGACAGACAGACAGACAGACAGACAGACAGACAGACAGACAGACACTACAGACAGACAGACAGACAGACAGACAGACAGACGCAAGCGCTGTGACGAAACCACACGCTGACACGTACACGCACACGCAGGGACAAGACACATTGCCAACTCCACACACAAACACACAAGGACGCACTTGCACACACGCACACAAACAAACACGCACGCACGCACGCACACACACACGCACACACACACACATGCACACACACACACACACACATGCACACTCATACACACACACACACACACACACACACACACACACACACAAACAAACACACACACACACACACTAACACGCACAGTGGAGGGCTGCCTGTGGGTGAAGGTTTGTGAATTGCTTTCAAAGGCCAGCGTGCGCTTCCATTAGCTTCAGTCGATTTTGCTTTTCCTTTTTCTCTAAGCCCTTTCTTCGACTTTTTCCCCTGAGCGTCGTCCGGCGCTAGTCTCGGGAGTTTGCGGCAAACGCCGAGGTGGCCTACATCAAATTTGCCTCGTGCTTTCGATGTTGTCTCGATCTCCATCGTCAGAAAGAGAGTGAGAGTGCACATAGCGTTCGCCATCTGATCACTCTCACAGCCCCCATAATATCTCTCCTTTCACCCAAGGCTGGACAGGTTCAAAGCAGGCTTGAAGAGGCGAATTACGGTATTCCATCTGAATTGCTTTGGGCGCCAACTTATCGAGGATAACATGCTTTTATTAGACATTTGAAGGTTGCATCACCGCGAACGAGGTGTTCTGTCTTCGCCAAGGCGTGCGCCACCCGACTGTCGGACTAGCGGCTGCCTTGACCCCTTCCTGTCCACAGCCAGAACAAATCGTTTCGGGGTTTTTCTTGTCTTTGCATCGCCAGGCCAGTTCTCGAGGCTGTCCGACGAATGGCGGCGTTGGTCTCTGGAGGCACAGCGCTGTTTGCCCAGTGATCTGTCACTGAATGTGGACGCAGCAGTCAGGAGACCCATGGACTGCGATAGCATGCTTTCTCGATCGCTTTATATCAACACGTGTCCCTGTTACTAGCTTGATGTGAAACTGGTGACTTTATTGACATACTGTATCTTTCCCGCTACGCTGTATTTTGCCTAACAATCTGACAAATAATATTATTTTTGGGGGTTAATTATGTACTTCTGGGTTTTGCTGAGAAACATGACTGTGTTGCACATGGAGTGCGTTGTTGGAAAGCCGTGTTGCTTCAATGCAAAGGCTAATTTCAATGCAAGTTCATGTGCCTGCCTTCGAAGTCTCAAGACGACCATATTTTGCATCTGGTTTCCATACTACCTCCCACTGCTGCTGCAGATTTGCCAATCGTGAATTTATCATTTAAAGGAAACACAAATCTATTTATCCTAAATGGGACATAGAAGCCTGTTGGCTTTGATTTCCCGCCTCTGTTTTGATCAAATGTACGTGTGCTCTGTTGCTTAAATTTGCCTTGTGAGCCTCTCTGAGGGGATCAGAGGATTTCTCTCGCTACATCCGACATGCGTCGTTCAGTCATCTTCCAAAAGTGACCACCTCCTCTCTTAATTAACTGGGGCTACGGGTTGCGTGAGTCCAGTCCGTCGTGACCTTGCTAGGACTCCGGCGTGGGAGTTGACGTAATGTCGTGACAAGGACCTTGCTCCTCAATGAATCCATGAATCACCCACACCCCTTGACTGCCAAGCACCCTCTGACCTGTTCGTTCGCTTCCCCCTTCCAGAAGCCCTCCTAGGGCATGGGGAAGAAGGCGGGATGGTGGGGGATGAGGGATAGGAGGGGCAAAGGAGGTTAAAGAGGGGAAATGTCCCAGGGCTGCTATGATTTTATTGAACACGGAGGCCCGGCGTTTTATGATGAATGCGATGTTTACCTCCGTGAGAAGGCGGAGTGACATTGATGCTTCTGTTTCACATGCATTGCCTGTTTGTCACGAGGTCCCTGAGTGCAAACGCATTCATTAAGATCGCCTGGTTTGATCTTTGTAACCTGACCCGACTCAGATAACCTGACGTTTGTCCCGAGGAATAGCATCGGACCCTGAGGCCTTGTTCCTGCGTTCCTGTTGTTTTCGGCATCAACCGTGCTTGCACTAGTATTAAGCAGGCTGCTTTTGTGCCTGCAGGTCTTCATGAATAGACGTTATCTACAGTTTGCGTCAATCAAGAACGGCGGTGGACTGTACCAGGTCCTCGCAGCGTGTCATGCAACGCATTTGCCAGCTCTAGTTAAGACAAGGACGCGACTTGTTCGAAGTAAGTGAGAGGCGGATATGAGTTGGGAAGACCTCTGAGTCACATAGTTTACAGCCGCATCCTTAAAGAAGCAGGCAAACGTTTCGCCCTTCAGAATTCTAGTCTGCTGATCTTGTGTTTTGATTGCTGGCGTGAACACGGTGGAGTAGAAACGGATGTGGTGTGGCGTGTTATCGCTGCAGCGAGACAAGAGACACGTCCTTGAGCGGCTGGTGCTCACGGTAAACTCGCATCCTATCCTTCACTGATGAACAGTAATGACTTGCGCGAAGTACAAGAACAACCAGCTTGGAAAGTATTTTCATCGTAGACCCGTGTATATTTAGCATAAATGTTTTCCCTGTTATTGTATGCACTTGGCTTCTTCTTCACGTGTTAAAACCCACGCTGAATGTTACAGCTGGACTGAAAGTAAACCGGACTGAGAAAACATAAGAGGCTGCTGTGCCGGCGGGAGGGGACATAATATTTCAGTGCAGGCGTTATGGTCTCTGACCCCACTCTACATATACTGAAGCAGCAGAGAGCAGCCACCGCTTCGTCTGCTTTTCACGTCTGATACCGACTGCAGGGCTGATAACGCATGTGATTCACCTACTAGTCAGTGTCACCTGCGGTGGATAACAATATTTTCGCTGTTGTCGTGATGCTGCTGTCTCTCACGCTCACAAAAGCAGCCATGCCTGAATCCATGTATTTTATGATTCCAAGATTATTAGATTTCATTTATTTTGAGAAACGTAACCCATGCCTAGTTTGAATAGCTTTCCCTCCTGGTATTAGGTGATAATCGTAGTTTTGGGCGCAAACATTGATTCTGACCTAGGAATATATTTGTTAGAACTGCTCCATACCTAGAACCCCCCCCCCTCTCTCTCTCTCTCTCTCTCTCTCTCTCTCTCTCTCTCTTTACACACACACACACACACACACACACACACACACACACACACACATACACACACACACACACACACACACACACAGAGTGCAACTTTATGTACTGGGCGTGCATGCTCGAATCAGACTTGCAAAGCACCAAATGTGATAATGTTTTCAATGTCCGTAATTATATGTACATATCTTTGTCATTTTATCTCACCAATTATGTGACATTTTGTTAAAATTTGAACAGGTGGCATAGGTTTCTGATTGCATTCTCGACGGATTACTTCAGCTTTGGCACAGAGGTTTTTGATAGAGATGAATCTGACCCTGGTGATCTTCAAACAAGGTGCAAAACGCGGGCACGTGGGGAAGACAGAATGTGGCTTCAGAAAGTGACAGTGACGTGCTTGAGATGAAGACAAGACCCTACCCTGAAGACGTACGTCATTTCTCACCCAAGTCGCCTGACCTCATTTGTTTGAGAGGGGCGGGCTGGGATGTGAGCAGACTACCGTTTTTTCCCCCTTTCGTTTGCAACCATCCCTCCACCCGGTACCCCTCCCCTCTCTTTGTCTCCCCCTCCCCACTCACTCCCCCATCCACTCTTTCTTCCTGTTACCCTCTTCATCACCCCCCACTGCTTCTTACGCACTCGTGTTTCCTTTCCTCCCCTTCTTGCCTCTCTTGTTTTGTAACCCCCACCATTCCCCCTCTTCCTCCCCCCCCCCTTCTCGGTGTTCAGCCTTACCTTGTCTTTTCCTAGGCCCCCTGCAGGCAGACTGGTTTGACTGTTGGCATACTGCCAGCCCGCCTGTTGCCTCTCATCTGCCTCCGCCTCCTGCTCACCTGTCGGCCCTTCACCTGTGCGTGGCTCGCTAGAGAGTTTCTCCCGGCACTGACTTTCCTAGTATGTTTTCTCCAAGACCCCTGCTTTCTTTACTGTGCCTCGTGGCTCTCTGACACCCAACAGAACTTGCCACTCTTCATTTTCAGTCAGCCACGCATCCATCGACTACAGAGACTCCGAGGCCATGACCTTCTCTGATTTCGCTGAGGGCTTGCTTAGTTGAGCTTTTCGCTAACTGCAGCCCCCATAGGATCGCACAGTGACTTCGGAAGAATATTTTTTTTTTCGTTCAGAGGGGGGGGGGGGGAGAGTCACATTGTCTTCTTACTCTGAGGCTTTACATGTTCATCCCCTGTGCTTAACTACACCATTTTTTTTTTTGGCCTTATCACTGTGTATGTAAATATAGTGCACTAAACGTGGTGAATCTACGAACTTGCACACAAGGACAGATGGCAACAATGAACGTAGTAAATATATCATATTCAGCGTAGTCGTACGTTATTGGTGGAAACTTGTTGAAAGTACAGTCTGAAATAGGCCCCTGCTTTGAAAGTGTACAAACGACGCTTTTATAACAATAAAATACACTGGAGATGTCTTGGATTTGTATGAAGATTTATAGTTGGGCACCCATTTAGTATTCTAAGTTTTCTCTCTAAGTCTACGGAATGTATGAACTGTGCTAATCAGTTACATCCGTTTGTGAAAGTTCGTCTAAACTGTGATGCTTGCATTCGTTTACTGAAGCAAGGAAGGATGTACTTTGGGACAGCATTGTGCAGAGCCATCCAACGTGAACTAGGCCTGACTGGAAGGATGAGTAAACAGAATAGTACACCCACACACGCATACGTCAGCCGACTGGAGTCACCCGCACGTTTATTTTCATCATGGTATTACCTTATGCGTCTGCATGACAATTCTTTCCATAGAAATAAAAGCGTGAGTCATGGCTGAAATGTTAGACTTTCCAAGTCTACATTATGATGAAATATGAAACTGAAGAAGCAGCGATGGAAAGAAAACGGGCTCGGTGTTACCACACTCTGTATCTATCTTCATCATGGCAAGCTCATTGAAATAATGGGGGACATTTTTCATAGAGGGCTGCCTGAACTCTCCATATGTCCTGTCGGTCTAGAGGACAACCAGTCATAGAGACTCAAGCGACTTGACAATGCGTTGTCTGCATGGCAATAGTCTACATTCGCGAGCGCATTTGATAACCTGTTTGTGCATGACTCCATATTTTGCCTTCTGCATTGCATTTCCCCATGGTTCCTCGTTTACCCGTGTCGTCTAAGGGTTTCTGGATTCAGGTCAATGGGAAGAGAATCGCTTTGGGCGATTTTGCACTTGAGCAGACAGATGATTACTCCTTTTTGAATTTGTTGTTGTTATTTATGTGCTCTCAGCCATGTTTGAAACAAAAGACCCCACAGTCCATAAACATTCCGTAAGACATTTTTGGAGGAACATTGGAAAGCATGTTGCGCATGTGATTACTCAGCGCAAACGGCGTCTGGAGCAAATTGTATGAGTGTGCAGCAATTATTTATACTCAGCTTGAGTTCAAGCCCTACTTTCCACGAAACACGTGCACAAATTTTGCCAGTTTTGGTGTCGTGTGGATTTGGATCTTTGAAGGGAAAGACAAACGCATCGCGTGTTGGATGAAAAAGTATACTTGTATATTTCTACAAAGCACTGAAACACCAACACGGTAAGTATATGAGTGCCTTTGCAATGAGCGCACCTTCATATGCATGTGCAGTCATAATCCATCGTGATCTGCTAAGCCGATCGATCCGACCATGCATCAAGGGCTGTTTATCAGTGTTGCGAAAGCGCAGTCCTTGTGGTAGGAATGCTTTGTGAAGGTGTGAACAATATTGCGGCGGCGGTTAGCGGTGGTTCTGCCTTTGAACTGGAATCGGGTCAAGCGTTCAACAATCCCTCTGTTTCGCAATGAACAGCCTTGCGCTCGGGCTGCTGCCAAGGAGATCACGAGCACGATCGTACCCATCTCGTTGGACCTGCTGTTTTCATCGCACACGCCGCCCCATGGGCGGGCGCCCCTTAATGGTTGCAGGGCACTGGAGGGTGGACTAACGGGTTTGGCCCTCAGTTCAATACCAGCGCGGAAATCTGTCCAAGTCAAACCTCTTGATTTTCCTGAACGCTCACATGTATCAGCAGGCTGATCACTCTACCGACATTGACTGCTGTTCTGTAGACCGCGGCCGAAGCTGGGTAAGGAGATGGTTTCGCGCCGTCTGAGGTGACCATTGCATTGGATGACTAGAGCTCAGTCTGACTGAAACCTAATATTTTTAAGGATGCTGTTGAAGATAAAGAATAGGCTGTTATGGTAAGTCAGTTCAAAGCTTGGCCCCTCCGAATTTGCAACAGGCTGAAAGCTGGATTGGAACTGTGTCACCTTTGACTGTTGAATCCACTGAATGTAGAGTCTTAACTCTGAATCTCAAGATTTCTTTTTCTGCTGCTTCTCCATTACACATGTATTTTCCCCCTCTAAGTAGTAATGATGCTTTTTGAAATTTAACGTCAACTTTCGCAATTTATTTCAGTTCCTGATTTCAAATATGCGTGTTGAAGGAACAGAACACCTTTCCCTACAAAACTCGTCAACAATTCCGTCACAATTATGCCTTCATCACTTCTCCTGTCGGAAGTAATTCTGTTTGATTTTCGAGACGTCATCAAGCCCAGTATTGCATGTCGAGAAGACGAACATGAACCCCTTCCGTGACCAAGGGAGTGGGTGGACATGTTCTGCTGGGCATGCGCAGTGGGGAAGCCTGACCAGTGGCGGTCCTACGTTGTTGCCCTGCAGTTGCGCACGAAGCACTGCCGGTCTCTAGCTGGCATTGATTTCTTGTTTTGAACGGGCGCCTTCTACCGCAGTGACTCCTCTTCACCCCCTTGACACGTAACTGGAGGGAGTGGGGCAGTTCGTTGATTACGTGGAATTGCATGGCACCTGTTTACGCCGTGCATGCAAAAAGGAAGCCGATCTGAGGAACAAACTGCGGAGAGGCGAGGGCGGGTAATGGCTCGTCAGCAGGTTGAAAGACTCTGCCATTGTCCCGCGTCTCAACGTCTAGTGAATACATGTACGTTGCTTGTTGTTTGTCTCCTTCTCCTTAGGGAGTTATGCAAAATCTCGGTGGAAGCAGACGTTTCTTAGTCTTTTTAGGGGATTTCTACACAGGTGGAAATTCAATAGCCGGACATGTACCTTTTGCTACAGTGCAGCAAGCTTTTCGCGTGGCTCGCATTGCTGCCGTCACAAATGATTAGTCAGTTGTGCCAGAGCCCGTTTCCTTCAAAACAGTGAGCTTCCTCTTGAGCAAAAAGAAGAGGAAAGACTTGGTTGCATCGTGTTGAGTGAAAGCTGCAGACCTGGATGTTTATCTTCTTGCCTTAGAGAGCGTGTCCTGCTGTCATGCCTCTGCGGGCAATTGTCACGTATGCTGGAGTTGATGGCCTCTGGCAGAGCCTGACAGGTCCCCCCCCCCCCCCCCCCCCCCCCCCGGCTCCCCATTTCTCTCCCTGTCTGCTGGCCTTCCTACCTCGCCCCAACTCCCTCTCCTCCCTCAGAAGGTCAACCGAGGATCTGTCATGATCCACTGAAGTGAACGGGTAGGCATTCGTTACCGGTACGGTGAGAGAAGGTTTAGTGAAGTATTAATTTTTTTTAAATTATAGCTATCTCTCTCTATGTTGTGTTACTTGATTGGTGAGCGGGTGATTAGGTTGGTTGGATGGTGGATTGTTTTTGTAATGTGGGGTTCCCAGCTTAGCATTAGACAATTAGCAGGAGATACCTTTCTTCGGAAGTAAGCTGCAATGGTGACAGTGGCCGAGTGGTTAGCGCGCTGGACCTACAGTCGCTTGCGGCCAGTGGGTACGGCGTTCGAAGCTGCGCGGTTTCCAGAGTTGCATCCTTGAGCAAGATGCTTAACTCGCATTGTTTCTCCCCACCCAGGAGTAAAACCGGGTACCTGTGAGGGCAATATTGGCAAAAACGTTGTGCGATTAACCCTTGTATGCGGCCAAGCGCCAGCATCGGGTTGGAATACTCCCCAGGGAGCGGAGTTGGTGCTGGTACCTGACTGTGTGCGTCTTAAATGTCTGTCACTATGTTTGTTGTGAGGTACCAGTGAGGATTGATAAAGATGCCCAGTGATCAGGGGGTAAAGTGTAAGCGGTTTGAGACCCAGACAAAGGGTGTAAGTCGCTATAAAAAACCACACCTTTACCTTTACCTTTCTTCGGAAGTAAGCTGCAATGGTGACAGTGGAATACTCGTCCTCTGTAGGCATTTTGTTTGTTGTTGTTGTTCATCCACTAATTCATTTGCCTTTTTATCCCCCACCACTCCTCTGGATATCCCTTTCCCCCACTGTTTGTAATATTACATTACTGCGTCGGCCGTATAAGTGCTCTTGACTGCTTTGCACTGATGATAATGCTCTCTCAGCAACCATCTTCCTAATTTGGTTTCGCATCTACCGAGTGACCACACTATATACCTCTCTGACTAATTCTCCATTCTCCAGTCATACATTTCCTTGCGTGCTTGCCCATGTCTGTCTCACCCTACCTATCTTTTTGCAACTATATCCATCGCTCCACTTTCTCTTTTTCTGCCTGTCACTGTGCAATTTCATCCATCCACTTCGCTATCTGTCTGTCTACCTAGCTTCCTACTTGCTCACTTAGCAATATCCACCCACCTTTGTACCGATCCACCCATCTATCTACTTAGTTACCCACCCACCAACTTACCCATCAACCCACCTTCCTATGCACTTATCTACCTTCCAACCTACCTACCTTCCTACCTACCTACCTACCTACCTACCTGCTTACTAATCCACCCACCTACTTATCTATCTCTCTGCACACCCACTTAACTACCAACCTACCCCCTCCCCCCTCTCCGCAATCCTCCCACTCATTTGCTGCTCAATGTCAGCTTTTCTGCCTTCCATCTCGGTCCCAACCCTCTCACGGCCTTCCTGTAGCCATGCCCCCACACCTAGCAGTCTCTACTGGCTGGGATTACCTGCTGGCGGGAGCCGAGGACGGGCTGGCGAGTCGTGTGTTGATGGAGAGCTGTCACCCGTCTTTCCGGCCCGCGACCTTCTTTCCTGAAGTATTGTTTCCGGCCCGACATTGCCGGGTGAGTGATAGTGTGTGTGTGTGTGTGTGTGTGTGTGTGTGTGTGTGTGTGTGTGTGTGTGTGTGTGTGTGTGTGTGTGTGTGGAGGAGGAGGG
>JAWQFJ010000562.1:25000-27500 GCA_034096865.1 Theodoxus fluviatilis
CTCGCCGAATGGGCAGTTTCATTCTTTGCTTGCTATCGAGCCAATCGTAGACGAGCGTAGATTGAGCGAGGCAGCTTGAGAGGTGCCTAGCTTTTAAGATTCAAGATGGCGGACAGCATGAGTACAGTGCGCGCCGCCATCTTGGAGACAAATGTTCGGCGTGGATGCGTTGACCTGCATTCGATGTGTAAACTGTAGGAGGTTTCACGATCTATTAATGCATTCAACATACACCTTTGATAAATTAATGCTGTGCATGGCTTATATTTTCTTTGGATGGGTTGCTAGTATCTCGAAATAGAGCGTTTTCTGAGTGAACCGGCAACACGTCGGCCATTGAAATGTGGCTAGTTCACCTCTTGTCGTGACGTCTACGCATGCGCATTACTTCGTCACGTTGGGTAGTTTCTTTTTTAGCTAGCTCTTACTGCGAAGCAAGATCTTGCGACCAAGATCGACTACCTATTTTCAAACCCGCCCCTGGGATGTCACCCTGTTACAGTCTCCTTGTTCGCCTCGTTACATCGTCCCCGCCACTCAGGTAGACTGACTGACACTCTTGTCGCTTGGCGTTTTCTCCGTGTCCTCCAATCTCTTTCACCTTATCTGTGTTTCTGTGTGTGTGTGTGTGTGTGTGTGTGTGTGTGTGTTCGTGCGTGCGTGCGTGCGTGCGTGCGTGTGTGTGCGTGCATGTGTCTGTATGTGTGTGTGCGTGCGTCCGTGTTTGTGTGTGTGTGTGTGTGTGTGTGTGTGTGTGTGTGTGTGTGTGCGTGCGGCCGTGTGTGTGTATTGTGTATCTGTTTGTGTGAGTGCGCACGCGCGTTTTTGTGTGTGTGTATTTGTGTGTGTGTATTTGTGTGTGTACGTACATGCGTGTGTACGCACGCGTGCGTGTGTCTATCTGTTCATCTTTTTTTTCTCCTCTCCCTTTTTTCCAGTTCTCTCTGCCTTTGTTGACAGGGGCCAGACATTTACAAGCCCGATGTATGTTTTGATGTTTACAGATGTGATTTAAGTATTTTTGACTCACATGCGAAGCAAAAGTGAGTCTATGTACTCAGCCGTGTCGTCCGTCCGTCCGTCCGTCCGTCCGTCCGTCCGGGCGTCCGTCCGTCCGGGCGTAAAAAACTTAAACGTTGGATTTTTCTCGGAGACTATTAAGTCTATCAACACCAAATGTGGCATGATGGTGTATGATGACAAGGCCTCAAAAAACATACATAGTGACTTGACCTTGCTTCAAGGTCAAGGTCACAGGAGCCATAAATGTGGTCTCAAAAACAGTCATGTTTCACATTTTCCCTATTTTCTCCCACGTTATTGAGAATGGCGACCTTAGCTACAAGTGGTATATAGGTCAAAGCAAGCCCTATCTTTTGATACCAGTTTGGTTGACCTTGCTTCAAGGTCAAGGTCACAGGAGCTCTTCAAAGTTGGATTGTATACATATTTTGAAGTGACCTTGACCCTGAACTATGGAAGATAACTGTTTCAAACTTAATAATTATGTGGGGCACAGTTATACTTTCATCATGAGACACATTTGTTCACATATCATCAAGGTCAAGGTCACTTTGACCCTTATGAAATGTGACCAAAATGGGGTAGTGAACCACTAAAAGTGACCATATCTCATGGTAGAAAGTGCCAATAAGCACCATTGTGCTTCCTATGTCTTGAATTAACAGCTTTGTGTTGCATGACCTTGGATGACCTTGACCTTGGGTCAAGGTCACATGTATTTTGGTAGGAAAAATGTGTAAAGCATTTCTTTGTGTATGATGTCATTGGTAGGTTTAGTTGTTTGACCTTGACCTTGAAGGTCACCTGAAGGTCAAGGTCATATAAAGGTCAAGGTCAACCATGTGAGTCGTATGGGCTTTGCCCTTCTTGTTATTTGTTTGTGCGTATTTTGCATGGAATATTAGTCATGAGGTGTGTGTTAATGAACTAACACACTTTAGTTTGTGTGGACGCATGTGTTTTTGCCGCGAAGCATTGTGCACGATGTACCCATTTCTTATGAACTATATCCTCTCCCAGCAGATATCCTACATACGCCTGCTTTTTGCATGGAATATTCGTCGTGAGCTGTGTGTGTTAATGAACTAATAATACACTTTGTGTATGTGTGGACGCATGTGTTTTTGCCGCGAAGCATTGTGCACGATAGACCCGTTTCTTATGAACTATGTCGGATTGTCCTCTCCCAGCAGATGCCGTACATACACCTGTCGTATTCAGCCATTAGCATTAGCATTCAGCGTTAGCCATGTAAACGTCACATCTGACGATGAAAAAAGACTTGAAAGATAACGAGTGATGGACTTCCGGTGACCTCCTCACGGCAAACAGCAAGAACTTGAAGGTCTCTAGTTTGATTCCCCCGTGAGTTGGGAGTGAGAAGTGGCCCATCTCGCCTCCCTCCACGATTAGTCAATAAGCTAATAACCAGGGAAATCGAGACTTCACTTGCTCTTACTCTAACTAGCTCCAGTGA
>JAWQFJ010000562.1:37500-40000 GCA_034096865.1 Theodoxus fluviatilis
TTTCAGTCATTCTTTAAAGACAGACAGCAGTATGTCTATTTCAATGGACATGCTTCTTTTTGTGGCCATTTACAAGTGGGTGTGCCACAAGGTTCTGTCTTAGGTCCTCTTTTGTTCTGTCTATTCATCAATGACCTACCATTACATATCTCTGATAAAGAGGTTACATGTGATATGTTTGCTGATGATGTAGCACTTTTAACCTCAGGTGTCAGGACTGAATGTGTGGCAGTAAAACTTCAAAGGAGCCTGGATGAAATACGTTCCTGGTGCTCTTTGAATCATATGGTCATTAATCCTTCCAAAACGAAATATATGGTGATAACTACGAGACAAAAACATCAAATATATCCTTTATCTCTTCCTCTTGTTCTTGATTCTTTGAGAATCGAAAAAATTGTTGAGCACAAAGTTCTTGGTGTAATAATTGATGATCATTTAGGATGGCAATCACACATTGATTATATTTGTAAAAAAATCAATTAATCTATTTCTTCTCTTCAAAGACATATTGTTGACGTTCAAACTTGCAAAATCTTCTTCCATGCTCATATCTTATCTCACGTTAATTATGCGTCAACAATTTGGGATGGCTGTAGTGACGCTAACTTGAAAAGGCTGAAGTCATTGTATCGAAGAGCCTCTAAGCTTATGATAACAGATAGTTCACTATCTACAAATGACAAAATGAAAGAACTTAACATATTGCCTTTTCATAAGCATTTACAATTCAATAAATGTGTCTTAATGAAAAGAATTAATGATTGTGATGTGCCTGATTATTTGATAAACTTATTCCAACATTCAAATATTCGTGTACATAACTTTATAATACCACAACCTAGGATTGATTTGTTTAAACATAGCCTATCTTATTCAGGGGCTACTATGTGGAACACACTATCCAATTCTCTAAAAATTGCGAAATCTTTAGAGAAATTTAAATTGAAACTACATACTTTTCTTATGCAGTCATCCTAGATACTTTCATCTTATTCTAAATTCACTTTGTGGCTATTTTCAACGTGGTATTTCGTTACCATGAATTGATTGTAACCTGTGTTATTGTGTGAATTTTGTGTGGGATAGAGGGTGGGTGGGTGGGTAGGGGTGGGAGATGGGATTGGATTTGTTTGTTTGTTTTCTTGTTTTAACAAGGGCTGGATGTAATCTAGGCAGTTATGCCTAATTCGTGTATTTCCCTTGAAAAATAAAGTTTAATCAATCAATCAATCAATCAATCTCTCTCTCTCTCTCTCTCTCTCTCTCTCTCTCTCTCCCCCCCCCTCTCTCTCTCTCTCTCTCCCTCTCCCCCCCTCTCTCTCCCACTAAATTGGAGTCGAAGACTGCTTGTCTTGGTTACTGTGGTTTTATATGTTTGCTATTATATTCACGCGCGCTTACTTTTAAGTTGACAGAAGATGTAGTAGACAGCATCCACAGTATCTCACGTGTTCCACTGATAGAATGTGTTATCAAAAGAACGCAATTTCTACTATCTTTATCGTGTGACATTTTTTATTCGCAGTTTCTTCGTCACTATCGCGATCCTACTGTCTCCATTTCTTTGCTGTTTCCCTCGTCCTATTGTCCACACAGCTACATTGCACTACATCTGGCCTCTACGTGTGTGTGTGTGTGTGTGTGTGTGTGTGTGCGTGTGTGTGTGCGTGCGTGCGCGTGTGTGTCTGTGTATGTGCGCGCATGCGTGCGTGCATGTGTATTTATGTGCATGTGTGCGTGTGTGCGTGCGTGCAAAGGTGCATGCGTGCATTTGTGTGTGCGTGCGTATGTGTGTGTGTGTGTGTGTGTAAAAGCGACTTTGAAACTGTGTCTGTAAGCGTGTGTGTGTGTGTGTGTGTGTGTGCGTGTGCGTGCGGGCGTGCTCGTATGCGTATGTGTGTGTACTCTTTCTCTCTCTCTCTCTCTCTCTCTCTCTCTTTCTTTCTCTCTCTCTTTCTCTCTCTCTCTCTCTCTCTCTCTCTCTCTCTCTCTCCCACTCTTTTTTCCTTTTCTCCCTCCATCTCTCTCTTTCCTTCCTTCCTTCCCTTCCCTTCCTCCCTCCACTCTCTCTCTCTCTCTCTCTCTCTCTCTCTCTCTCTCTCTCTCACTCTCTGTCCTACTATCAGTGAATTGGTGGAGTGTTGTGGAGACGGGGTGGAGCCCCCTTGGTGTTAAAAGGGTGGCTGTGTACCCATGACCGGGATTCTGGCCGCTCTGTCTGTTTGCTGAGAGCGGGGGTGGGGAGGGGGGGATGGGGGAGAGGGGGATATCGTGAAAGATGCAGATGCTTGTGGGATATGACGTCACAGACTGCTGATGCCGGTGGTCGGACTGCCTGGGGGTGTTCAAGCCAGCCATCGATAATCGATTGACCGGTAGATCACTTCCGTAGGTCGACCATGCGGCAATGCAAGAGTTTTTGATCGACACAGCATGGAGGGATGGATGGATTATAAATAGGGTGCCACCAGGGGGACGGCTAAGTCTGGCGTAAAGC
>JAWQFJ010000562.1:45000-65000 GCA_034096865.1 Theodoxus fluviatilis
CATGGGCACGTATGGGCTTCACTCTCGCATTCTCTTAACTACACTAGCATCCCCATCAAACACCCCAGTCCCGATCCCACACATACATTTATACACAACTGGAAGTAAAGCACCCAGTGCGCTTCTCTCATCCCAAAGTTAATTCTCCGAAGTGACCTTGTACTGAAGAAGTGCGCATTCCTTTTTTCGGCTAGAGAAAACGCCAGAGAGACGTGGTTAGAACTAGGGAGAGGCGGTGACAGAGGCCAATCTTTGTCGGTGCCGCTGGAGACATGTCGTGGAATGGGGAGGGCGGGACAGCCGTGGTCGCCTGTGGAGACGTGTCTGGGAGACGGCAGGAAGGCGAGGAACCTTAAGGAAAAGCCTGTGAAAGGCATCTGGGATCAGAGGAACTGCCCGCACCAAAGACCCGCTGCTCTGCGGGTGGGTGGACCGACTGCACCCTCGGTGGCCACGTTCTCCAGAGGGCGACCAAGAGTGCAGGAGAGAGACCATTAATTTTGGACCAGCTGGGTTTTTTCCACCTCCCCGTGCAGCAGAGCCACTTTAAGCTAAATGTCTACAGGCAGTATCGATTTGCACAGCAGTGATCAGAAAATTCCAAACCGGTGCCCTGCCCATCCCAGACGGTCGAGTTGGTCTGTGGAAGGGTACCTTGCCCCTCTCCTTTCTCGGATTGCAGTCGACTCTGGAATAGTCTTCAAGAGTTTTACGTTGACCATATCTGGAGACGTGGTGAGAGTGGACATGAGGATGGCTATTTGTGTATCCCGCCTTTTGACATTTCCTGGAACCCTGAGTGTGAAAGATCCTTTTTGAGCATCGCACGATTCGCATTTCGGTTTCGTCAGATTTCGTATTTTGCGAATATCAAAGCAAATAGGTATGCACAGACGCAGGATATTAATATATCGGAAGTACACGCGGCTACGTATCGAAGGCTGCCGATTTTTTCAACCTGGGTAATCCTCTCTGTCTCTGACAAAAACTTTGTAGTTTTACGCTGTTTTCTACGACTGCAGTTCTGTCAGGCTGCGGGAAGTTAAAGCTATATATGTCCTCATATGTAAGGTCCTAGCGCTGTCGTGACGAGCTTTGTGGGGTAATCCTGTCGACTTTACACCGATGCATATAGCTGTCCGTACGGCTCTCGCCCTGCTGTCCCGATAAGCTTTTGGATCTTTACTTTATCGGCTTGCCTCTTTAGATCCGTCGGTGAGGAACAGTCTTTGAGCGTTTTTTGTATGCACATATACAACTTTACTAACTTCAGATGACTCTCTTTCAAGGAAAAGTGCTTAATCAGGGGTGATTTTTAAAATCAATATTCGAAGATATTTTCATGCAAAATAAGTTGTATATTAAACATTTTCCGATCTACTTGACAAGTCTTCATACGCCATCTTATTTCCGTGACGCTTGCGTACAAACTTAATCCATTTTGTTCAGCATGCCAGGCCGTTTGTGCGGAAACGCATGCATTCTGACATTCGTCGCACGCACGTTATAACAATTTCCAGCGACGCAACAGGATGGCATCGTTAGAAAAAGCTGCAGATATACACCTCTCTGGCTGTGTGGACATGTACTGCTGGAAAAGTTGTGCGCCCACTTCTACGTCACGGCAGCGAGAAAGTCACGTGATCTCCAATCTCTCGCCCAGTCCCAAAATCGAGCTCACAAATCGGCTTTTAACGCAATTATTTACTTTTCTCAAGAAAATATTATTATACAAAGTATTTCAAACAAGACATGCAGTCTGAACATATTTTCCGTGCTGTTTTGCGTCTGAAAAAACTGAGCATTTTTCCTATTAAAAACAGCAACAACTTTCTCAGTTGATTCAGTTTGATCTAAGTTTTCCGTCAAAGCCAAAGCGGAGATTAGAAAAGCTTTTGACCTGAACATGTGCTAGGAACTACCTGTTTGAACAGACACGGAGGCTATCGCACGATGACAATTCTTTGTGTATTTTGTCCTCATGTAGATGTTTTGTGGCGTGATAGGGATCTTGACACTACGAGAAGAGCATCTTAAGAAATTGATTTGAGATTCATGAGACTTTCCCAGTCCTCGCTAGGCCACCTAAATTTTGTTCTTTCGTTGCATGCATGCATGTTTGTCTCATTTGTTTCCTATCATCAATGACCTTCTTCAGACGATTACCTGTAGTTACGTCGGCATAAGCTCCGAATGATAAATAGGCAGTAGGTTGAAGCCGGGCTGCAATGACGTATGTGTTTTCGTCAGTCATCTTACTGTCTGCTCTTTTCCCGCTCGCTCTGACTTCCTTGTTGCCCTCACTCCCATCCGCTCTCCCACCCACCCACCCAGCCCCCCATCCGCACTCCCACCCACCCACCCAGCCCCCCATCCGCACTCCCACCTGAATCACCGCGCACACTTTTTCGCAGCTAACAGGTCGAAATTCTCAAGTCGACGGCACATCAACAGACTAAGACTGTGGGGAACTCTTCTGTGAGAAGAATTCAAAGAAAAGCTTGTGGACTAGGAATGTATTTCCCGTAGTCTTTCCCATGCCCAGCTGCAGCTGTAAGTTGAGACAAAATGGGACTTTAAATGTTCATGAGACAATCTCCACCAGTTGCTTTCAGTTCACGCTCCTTAACGCATTACACTACAGAAAAGTGAAAAAGCTAAAACCATAAAAGTAAGATGTTTATCAAATTACCCCGAGGTTTCGGTTTGGATTGCGCAGACTTTACTTATCGATAGAGATTGCTTGTGACCTTAGTTTAATGAACTGGCATGCAATAATGTTTGTGTTGAAATCTTATTGTCACGTCCTAGACTACACGGTTTAGAGACGAAAGAGAGAAGATAGCTGCAGTGAACGTAAATACAACTTAAACAGAATAATGACATCTACCACGAACGCAGTTTTCACATTTGTGTATGGATATCACAAGCAAGGAGTGCGATTGAATAGTTTCCAAATACCTTTTCCTTATAATTCACGTCTGACTGATAGAACCGTTTTGTATTGTTTTTTCTCACAATATGATGCTCAGTTCACTCACTATGAGGCCATGGCAAAGAAAACAGAATGGGAGAAGCGTGACAACACATGCCGTGTATTATTTAGTGAGGCAGATAACTGCCCTGCTTTCTCCATAAATCTCAATCGCTTGCTCAGCAAGGAAGAAGCCTCCGTTGTTGAAAATCCGTCATTCCGTGCAATACGTGCCGAGCAGGAATGTTTTTTTTCTGCAAGGAAGAAACCTTCATTTCCTGACGTATCCTTTCTATCGAGGAGGCCACAAATCATACTACATGCCCTTGGACTTTGACGAGTTGTCAGGACTCGTGAAGAACCATATCAAGCATAGCCCTGATACGAACTTCTCTTTCAAAGCTGGTCCACCATGATTCGAATTATTGTCATCCCTACGTATAGAGATCGAGGTTCCGTATATATATATATATATATATATATATATATATATATATATATATATATATATATATATATATATTGGCACAACATACGTTGATTCTAAAGAATAGTGCGAGGGTGAATATCCGTGTAGGCATTTAAAGTTTTTCCCCCTTAGTTATTTTCCCTCTAGTTAATTCATTTGAAAGTGTCCCTAGAATGCAACACCTCCTCTTGACGTAGCTTGTACTGCAAACTCATTGCCTCACCTATGCATACAGCTGAACCAGTGAATGCTGTCTTGTCGAAACACAGTGCAGATACAAGTGTTCATGTAATGACTTGTCGACCTGATGGGCAAGCATATAAACTCGGTCTTCTAGCATAAAGGAGGTTTCGATCTTTCGTCCAAGGGAAACCCTACATCCGTCACAGTCGAACCATGCACAGCAGTGATGTGCGTTTACATTACTTCGTTGGGTTCGGCTGCATGGGAAGACGGGCATCGCTTGCATGATATGATGACTGGTCTGCGGGCCTCTACGCAGCCTGCGACCCCGGGTCACGCTACTCCAGTGGACAAGGGGGGAGACGAGCGGCCAAGAAGGTCAATGCTCCTCCCGATTTAGACCCCATTTCCCCAGCACGCCGGGGCGGGGGAGCGAGGCCCTGATGAACAGGGGCAGCGGAGATGGCATTCATCCCCTAGCCCTTTCGTCACTTCCGCCTCGTCCGTATCTGTCATTTCCCAGTCAGCCAATTATCCGCCTTGCCGAACAGCGCAACTCGGTGGAGCCCGTAGGATTTCGTGGGGTCCATCTCCTCCCACGCTGGTGAGGGCAATACCGCCGTGCTCTCCTCCATCATCCCTGGGCCCCAGCCCGTCCCCACAGAGTGGGTCTGCGTGACTGGCCGTGGTTTCCCTGTCAACCGCCTTAGTGATTGATTTGGGAAATTGTGCTGGTGTCGGTCCCTTTGATGATTTTTTTTCCTTGTGGGGAAAGGGAAAGAACACAACAGTTGTTGGATTAGGAATGAAGATTTGGATGAAAAGCTTGTTTCTTCAATGTTGAGCGCATGTGCACTGAAGTTCTAAAAAAGGAAAAGAAAAAGGTGAACAATGAAGGTGTTATGCATGAGCAGGTGGTACCACGGTTGTAAACACAGGGTGAGTCCAGCTGCACAGGTGTTGTGAGGATGAACACCCCTGGGATGGGATGACAAGAGTGGGAGGACAGCACTCTACTCTTAAAGTGCATAATGCTCTGTTTGCCGGTAAAGCTCCTGTGTAAAGTACGGGATTTGACGCTACGCCTCTATTTGACGGTTTTTCTTGAGGCATCATGGTTTCATGGTCATCACGATGGAAAAGCCATGCTGTTCTCTACACGTTGTCTGTGGTAGCAAGAGCTCACTATGTTCAATGCGCCGCTTGTCTACTTGGCTCTCTGCAGTCTCGAACAAAAGTATTCCACACTACTAGAGAAGACATATGACGTGATGGTGCAAATGTTCCGTGTAGGTTATCCTACAGTATCAGTAGGCATTCCCCTGCGTAGAGGGTAGAGGTAGAGGCACATTTCCTAGCGGGTACTGTTGTAGGCGCTGTGAACTGCAGCAGTTGTCTGGAAGCCATGGACGATCAGGCCCGTCTCAGGTCCGTCTGAAAGGGGAGGAACATTGTTGTCCCACCACGTGGGTGTCGAAATTTTAGCTGCTGGGTTCAGTTGCATGGTGACTATAGATGTTGAGGATATAGGTTACCTCTTGCAAAAGCAAGGCAGAGATTTAGTACCTAATCTGATGAATTTAGTTTCACAGGTGTTCGAGGTACATTACATGTGTATATGATATCTTGGGTTAGAAGAGGGTACGCATTAGCAGCTGACCTTGGAGTCATCAGTGTGAAGCTTGAAGCAGCCGTGATATCAGGTTGACTTCCCTTCGCTTGCATGCACACGTGGGGCTGTCTGCTGACAAACAAGAGGGCACGGTGACGCAGCACAGTAGCTTACGCACTGCCAATCAAGCGTTCAACTGCTTGTGCAGGAACAGCAACACAAAGGACGTTGCTTATTTTGCTCCTCGTAAGCCGAAAGGCACGCGAGTGAATGCAAACACGTCTTAGCCGTCCAGTTTTTGCTTGTTACAACCATGGCCTTGACCATTTATCCCTAGTCCGTTGTGGGTTTGGTTTCCGTGCAGTGTTGCCTGGTGTTGTCTGGACCGTTTCCCCCCGTTATTGTTGGCACCATTACTGCCTCAAATAAACGACGGTTTATGACACTTTATGGTTTTCAAAAGTAAGCTCAACAAAGGGAAACTGTTTGGCCGTAACCTGCCCCCATCCAGCCGAACAATCGATACGTAATTAGTTTTGGCGATGGTAAGGGAGACGGCGTGAGGGAAGGTTTGCAGTTGCACGCAATGGGCAAAACTGGAAAATAATGTTTTCAGCGTATATCACCATTGCGGATGAAAATACCGATCACCTCATGTACGTTTGAGTGTCAAATGAAAGTTAAAACAAATAAACAGACTGTGTTTATGAAGTAATTTGTCACCCATGTCAGAATGTCCGAGCCGCTTTGCTTCGAACTTGTAGTCACTGAGCCGACTGATCGTTATTCAACCGAAGCCTGACACGTAGACAGACACGAATGTTGAGTTCTCATGTAGGAGTCGGGAGCAGTTTCACAATGCAAATACAAAGACATGATTTCCTTTAGCTTCCATTCTTACTCTGTCCGCCACGGCTGATGCTTGGCACGGGCACCACTGCCAAGAAGACACGTGTGCATTGAGGCGCAGCCATGGACGTTGTGGGCGAGCCATTGTGGTGGTCCGTTGCACGCCCAGGTCTGATGTCAGCTGTGGTTCCCCGTTGTGTTCGTCCCGCTTCTGCAGACCCGCGTTGTGTCTTCTTTTATAGATACCTTCGAATCCGACGAACACCCTTCATCCATTATTCTGTCCATTTTGAAGGACAAAGTAGCAAGTCATTGATGCGATCCAAAGCTTTGTGAAGGTGTAAATGATTAATTGCCCTCCAGAGAAAAGCTTGGTTTGTATCGGCCTAAAACCACAATTCGTTTGTGTGCGAGTGCGAACTCGTATGAGGAGCTGCTTGCTTCTCGCAGACTGCGCCATTTAAAAAATGGTTCTACAGCGAAGCAATTTACGAACTGCGCAAGATTTAACTCGTTCTTCTCATCTACCATGTGGAGCAATCTAGACAAGAGGCCTGTTGATATTGCGATTATACGCGAAATGAGAACATCTCTTGTCTGTTTCGTAGTGCTGAGTCACCAAGAAGAGATAACACATGACTTTCGGTTTTGTTTTATCTCTGGTCTCACCGTCTTCGTTTGGTTGTGGGCACTGCTCACTTTTCACAACTTCAAAACGCCTCAATTGTTAACTATCCAGTCACAGGGCTAAGACTTGGGTTTAAATATGCACACGGAATTGCTCTTCACAATGCGTTCGAAGGAGTATCAGGTTTCCCATTACAGACCTGTTGTTTCCAAATGGCTAGCTGTGCCACATCCGCGTCCCTCACTCAGCTAAGGCCCATTATATCCGCTGTGAGTCCAGCGGAACTGCGGTTCAACCGTTCAACATTGCCTGAGCGTGCTGCATGGCAATTGGTGCGAGGTTACGCTGCAGGGCTTGCACCACTTGGTGTCGGTGGCCTTATCTGATCGTTTGATTGGCGATCAGCTCTGCAGAGAAGCTATGTGTGTGTGTGTGTGTGTGCGTGCATGTGTGCGTGTATGTGTCTGTGTGTTTTTGTGCATGTATGCCTGTGTGTGTGTGTGTGTGTGTGTGTGTGTATATGAGAGAGAGAGAGAGAGAGAGAGAGAGAGAGAGAGAGAGAGAGAACATGTTTCCATTTTACTATTAGCATGTCCATGTACAGCCTTACCCAGGGCTGGCGAGGATATAGCGTGAGGAACGCAATGACACGCAGGCTTGCCTTCTCTGCTGGAAGAACTCTTGCCATCGAACCACTGAGGCCCGACGGCAGACTAATTGGGGGCCGTTGTGTTCCAGCCTTGCCTGGCTACCTGATTCTTATGTTTCTCTTGTTCTTTCCACGAAGAAATATCTGACATTCGAGCCAGCGCACAGAACGAAGCTTTTTTATGTTTATTGGACTGTCTCGCTAAGAAAACTTCATCGGCAAGGTAGCGTTTTATACATCATGCTTGGAGGATGCTCGTGGGGTTCTTGTACTGCAGAGCTGTACGTAGAAATGTCCCATTGACACTGGATCCTTGCAGACCTTGTGTGACTGTAGCATAGACGTGCGAGGACGACTGTTGGCAACCAATGTAACGGAAAACCAAGGTAATCTTCAACACCGAATAGCAGAAACGTTGGCCGTTACATGAACCCAACGTTGTGGTTGCTTTGCAACTGTTGCACATGCTTCCACTAGTCGGCACAATAATTGGCCATGTTTTCCACAGTTGTCATTTTGAATAACAGAAACATGCTCGAATATATTATGAACAAAACTTGGTTTTGCGAGGGCGACTGTTGGCAAGTAATGATTGGAATGCGTTATATCCAACAACAAAAAGCGGAAGCTTTGTTCGACAGGTGACTCCGACATTGTAGTTCCTTTGTCACCTTTTTCTGTTTGCTAGAATTATTGACCGTGTTCACCGCTGAAAATTGACGTGTTTGTAACTTTATTTTGCGAAAAACGACATATAACATCATGGTGAATGGTTTCCAGGACATTTCGCCGACAACTTGCTCTTTGAAATGAGTATCGAATATCTGCACGCGGTTTCCCTCTCTTGTTCTGTAACACGTTTACAAGTTCTACGGGGTTGCGAGATTAATCAGAGTGGTTCTTGCGTTCAAAACTGGGCGCCGTTCCCTGCAAGAATGCCATGGATGGAAATGTGGGGCTGGTGACGTCTTCAGGGCCAGATCTGACGTCTGCCTCTTTGCACGTTGCGTCTGCACTTGAGCGGCTGCCGCTGCCTGCCTTGCTGGTGGAGGGTAGGTTGCATGGATGTTGGCAGCGTCTGGCATACTGCGTCTTTATCTGTTGGGGAAAAGGTCTGAGAAGAACGGTCTCACTGTATACATCCTCAGCCGATTATTTTTGGAATATCGTGTGCGTCGTTTCATTCATCGGTTGCTCTATCCAGGAGCTAGGAGTGAGTGAATCAAGATTGTCTTCGAGTGGTGCGCCTGGTTAAAAAATATTTACTTAATAACTGCATCATATAAATATCTCTATGCAGTGCTTCAATGCTTTTTGAAAATATCAAAATGGATGCTTCCCAAAGATCCTTATTGTTCCAGTGAAGTGGATTCCAAAACATTTCAAAGCCTACTCATTTTTGCTACAGAGAAAATTGTAATGTCTCTGAAAGTTTCGGCAGTTAATTTTTATTGTCGTTTTCATTCTAAAAGTAATGAAAACGTCGTTTCCATAAAACTATGGTAATCCTGTATGCTGAAAAAAACAAAATCCTTCCTGGTGCCTTGAGTTCACAGTTTGAGGTAGCCAACCGTAGCTCGCATGTGCACTCGCTACGCTGACTTTCTCGTTCTCCTTTTTACCGTTGTCTGAAATGTTTGCCTGAAATAACTTCCGGCTATTTTGAGAAACTTGCACTTGAGTAATGAGTTGTTTGTTGCCGTTTAGGTAACAAAGCGACGTGATAATTATTCAGGCCGCGGTGCAGTCCTGGGTCAGCCAGTGGCTCAGAGAAGGAAGGGGTTTGTTTGAAGGCGACATCTTCCCTTACGTCTTTCGTCTGTCTAGATGTACATGTGTCTGACCGTCGCTTCCAGAACGCAACTTCATCACGAACGTTTTGACCCAAACTTTTCGCACTCTTCTAAATTTAGACTGTTTACCGCGTTCTTGTCTGAGTTGTGCTTGCTTGTTTGTCGACATTCGTCATCGCCGTAACCCATGTTCTTCAGCGGGAAGGAGTGAAAAGTGGGAATGAAGACTGTTTTTGGAAGAATGGGGATGGATGGCAAGGCCTTGCGTAGTGCAGATTTTTTGTACTATCATGCCCGGAATAACCAAAACGCTTTATCAAGTTCGTTTCATCATTTCCCTGGAACGGGCCGTGAAGACTGTCTTGCCCTCTGGGCATCAGTATCCAGAAGCACCTACGTTTTGACAGAGGGTTTTCTCTACACGTCTTCGCTTCGTCGTTGTTCCTCTCTCCTTGTGGAAAATACAACTCTACCATACTTGAAGGTAAATAATCGAATATAACGCTGCTTTAACCCCATCCACAGAAGGCGTTAAGGAAAGTATGCAAGAAGTGGGTATCTGCCAACGATAAGCAAATGTGGATATGAAAAGTTTCTATGTCTTTATTGCCACGATGTGAAATCCAGGCTTAGCCGCGTCGCTGTGTGGACAATATCTTTCACCGCATGGCAAAGGAAATTTAACCTCCAACGAGGATAACAGTCTTTCACTCAGGTGATTTCCGCGTGGATACTTTGCTCCCTGATTCAGGTGAATTGCCTCGTAGGAGGTCTGTGTGGCGTGGTGGCTCTCAATGAAACACAAGCAAATGGCGTTGGCCTTGCTGCATTCCCACAGCAATGTTCGAGGTGCTCCATCGCATTCGTTTAATCCTTGCATGTCTCTGACGTAATGATGACATCCAGTGCAGCCAACTTTTCAAGCAGTTTGGCTCTGCACCACATTGAAGTCCGTGCCAGCTTGCCTAAACGCGCGGGCGCGTGTGTTGACAGTTCATGATAGAGTGTGTTTATGTGCGTGCGTGCGCGCGTGTGTGCGCGCGCATATGTGTATGTGTGTGTGTTTGTGCATTTCTTAAAAGTAAACGATCTTGTGCATGTATAAATTTATGGGTGCGCGCGTTTGTGTGTGTGTGCGTGCGCGCGCGCGTGCGCATGCGCTTGTCCGTGCGTGGTACGTATATGTGTGTGTGTGTGTGTGTGTGTGTGTGTGTGTGCGCGCGCGCGTGTGTGTAGGCCGCGGTAGAGTGCTTGTTCCACTCCAGACTCGTGCCCGTCCCACCTGACGTGTAGCCTGGTTCCAAGCCAAAGTCACTCTCTCTGTTGACTCGCCATGCGCCGTGCCAGCTGGTCGGGGAACGCCCGCAGTCGTTGGGTGCCCAGGTGTGACTTCTGGCACAGGCGCGTTAAGACGGCTGACCGAGGTCAGGATGCGGCGGTGGCAGTGGGAGTTGCGAACTGCCGTGTTGGGGCAGGGCCAGTTCAGGACGTTTCTTTGGATCCTTCTTCACCGCTGAAGCGATAACGTGGCTGAATGATGTCCCTGCAATCATGATCCCTATACATAGTCTCATAAGCCATGGTATAATGCTGGGTTATGTGGAAAAAGTTGAATGTATGTGAGGGGCATACGCTTGCACTGTAAGGTGTTGTAATGGACTACCATTCACAGCCGTGTTATTTCCAAGTATATTCTAATAAATGAAGGAGTAGATTCTTAGTAAAGGTGGGTTATTCTTGGATTAAGATGATTGGACAATAGATGACCTATTGACCTTTCTACATGCAGAGAGTTGGTTCCCCCCTCTGCAAGATTATCAATGTCGTCATTCGCGGGACAGAAGGAGGCCACGTTACTAAGGTGCATAGTGTTCGAATTACTTAGCATTCTCGTCTGAAGAACATCCACATTGGCTAGCCTTTTGTGAGGTCAACTTGGATTGGGCAATCAATCCCCTTGTATGGTCAAATGCAATGGATCTTTCCTTTCTTTCTTTATATCCCCGAAATTTTGTGTGTGAGTACTTATGTGTCCTTTGTCCCGATGCCTTTGAGGCTGTTGATAATGGAAACTTGGCCGTCGATGGAGCTACCACTGTGGTCTTAGGCAAGACAGACATGTTCTGAAATGCAGGTGCTTCAATAAAGGTGAATGCTTGGTGGGAAGGTGTCAGATTTATCGGTCTAGCCCACCATGCCTGTGAAGGGCTTCAAGATTGCTCGGCACTCCAACCAAACCCCAGCATGGAAGAGAGAAGAGAAGAGCACCGTGTTCCTCTTTGAGAGTCGAATAGGAGACTAAGGTAGAGTAAACACACCCGTGCTACTTCACGATGACAGAACGTTTCGTGTCCCATGTCAGGATGATGAAACGGTGTTCGTGTGTCAAATGGCTGAACTATCTGTCTGTCAGTTGTCCTCTAAATCACCTCAAACCTACTTTGGTGTCTTTTTGAATCTCTGAAGACACCGACCATAAACCCGTGCACGCACGCATGTACATAGACACACACACACACACACACACACACACACACACACACACACACACACACAGAGGGATGAAATTCTATGAGATGGTCGGAGAAACACATTGTTACTATCGTCGCCTCCCAGGTTGTTTACTCTTTTTACGATGTAAGTGATCCTGGACGTGTATTACAACTGGCACCCTTGTCTTATTGATATATACTTTTTGTTTGTTTGTTTGTTTCGAGACACTGCTGTTATAGTTCAATGGCGTTTACACCCTGACACGTGTGCAGAAGTGTACGTTTGTATGTGATTATGCGAGCATGACTCAGGTGAAAGAAAGGCGTGTACAGAATGGACAGAAAAACTGTGTCGTCATGACTATAGACACACAGAATCTGGGTCTGAGGAGAGGATGACCTTCCCGCGTCCCCTGAGGGCGTATAAATCACATCCCAGTCCTCCAAGAGGATCATCGCTGCAGCTCCTCAGGTGGCCCCTCGTGCCGACCCATAAACAGCATGTTGATGGAGAATTTATGGCGCCTCCAGGACAGGACGAAGGACAGTGAGGTAGACCAATAGGTAGTAAATCACGGGGTAGATGAACAAACCTACTTAAAGCTAGTGCAAATACGATCTGAATGACCTGGCTGCGGATCTATGGAGGCAGTGTGAGAAGGAAGAAAGAAGGAAAAGTAGGAAGACTAAAGGAGTAATGAACAAAAGTAGGGAGCAACAGATGATGATCCTAGTTATCAATAGATGACGAAGATGGTGAAGACTATGACGATGACGACGGTGATGATAATGTCGGTTGAACGAGGACAACGAGAGTGACGACGACGATTACAGTTAATATCGGGAGCGATCATAATCCTCTCGATTCATATATTCATGTGCATGCACGCATGCATTCATACACACACACGCACACAGACACACACACAGACACACACACTCACATATACACACATAAATACTCACACACAAACACACACACACACAAATACACACACACACACACACACGCACACACACACACACACACACACACACACACACACACACACACTACACACTCTCTCTCTGTCACATCTCTCGTCACTTTATGTAATGGTGTCACGACCCATTTGGACCCAGGGAAGAAGAGGAAGGGGGAGAGGAAAAAGATCCTGCTGTGTGTATGCGCACCTTCGAATCCCTTGGAAGCCAGGAACTTGTGGTTTTGGGTGCAGGCACTGCATACCGGACGCGCTCGGCCACCGCAGACGGGCTGGCAGGAATGGTTGGCCATTCGGCACCGCACCCTGCACTTCAAGACGTTAGAGCAATGCCTTCCCTGCATGGGAATCGCAACCGTCGTCCTCGGACCAAGGATGCTAGGGATGAACGGCACTCGGCGCGGAGATGCCAATTGTGTCAGCACCGTTCACGGGGGAATCTGCCGGGGCGGTGTTTGCCTGGGAAATTCCTCGCCCCCTCTCCACGATCCCTCGGGGCGCCTGGCCCGGGGGTCCAGGAGTGTTTGGTCCCGACCAAAACAGGCCCCGCTTGTTGAGTGACGGCGGAATGGAGCCAAGGATTCGGACAGTGTTGTTTTGTGGCAAACTTGGGGTTCCCCTTTCTCTTTCCCGCTCCCGCTCCTTTGGGACCTCCATTCCTGCCTTCCTGCAGAGACCCCCAGAGTTGGATCCTTCGGGGACTGTAGTCGCGAGGAGTTGTGTTGCGTCTCATCCTGTGTCTTGTTGTCATTGCCAGGGAAGTTGCATGACAGCCTCTCCCTTCATTCCCACCCCCTCTCTTCTCTCGACCCCCAACCATCCAGAGAGTATTGTTCTGCCTCCGCCGCGGTGATTGAATTTCACATGAGTGTATCGTGTGATTGATCATAAAAAAGAGCACAATTCATGTTCTAAGCGGTCGAGAGACTCGACAGCCTTGTGGGTTGCCACATTTGCCAATTGTCTTGCACTTGGGACCTTGTCATTTCGCAGTTTATTGTACGTGTCTATGTCCAGGGTACTCTACCTGACGTTTGAAGTGCGGGGTACGCAGACTTCCAAGAGTCGTGCCGTGTTGTCGAGTCTGCAATGACGTTGAGGGGTGTGGCTCCCTGTTAGTTGTCACGGGTTGCCCCGTCAGATTTCCTAATGTCTGGGCGAGCGCGGCTGACTCACTAAAGTTAGTTTTGTCATATTGGAAAGAAGAGGTAAGCTTCTAAAGCAGTCTCGTCTGATTTCTTCCATCCTTATGATTATTCTCTTGCCTGCTGATGAGGTTCACAGCCGTCGTTCCGACTCAATAGTCTCTCCCATCAGGCTGGACTCATTCTCTGCCATGAGCTGCATGCTCAGAGTATATGTGGCCTGGGCGCCACTAAATCAATGCGGTACATCGCGCCCTCGGACGATTTTGAGCTATGTGGCATTTTTAAATGCAACTTTCGTGCCCTGTTAAAAGGTGAAATCCCTTTTCAAATTGAGTAATTTGCTGTAGTTATACTCAACTTAATCTTGAATCCTTGGGAATCAACATTTGAAAAAACTGAGAGCTCAGTCAAATTAGGACATTTTATTTTCGTAACTATCTACATACCACTTTCATCTAAATGTTTTTTTTCATAACCTGCAGATCGACTTAAATCTTTAGAAACTGTAAAATAAATATGGCCGCAGTTCAGTTGTTTATAAAGATATCAACATGGACAACCATGCATGCCTCCTAGCCACTAGAATCGGCGGTGGCTCTACTTTGCTTGAGGCGCAATGGGACTGACTCCGTGATGTGGGGGGTCACATATCCGCAGTGGTCGTTCTTACCTGATGGATATCCTATCTCAGCTCATCATTGTCGCTCACTTTGATCCCTACGAGCACAACACTTAGGTCCTAACCGTACCGCCCGCATTCCCTCGTTTTCAGTTCTTTTTACTTGCACAGTGCTCTCTGCCCATTCCTCACTCTACATTTCCGCCACAAGTTACCCTTGGTTTCTTTATGCTCTTCGAGATAGACACTTTAGTTGTTTGTCCCTCCCTCTACCCTCTTCTCTGAGCACACACCCTTTCCTTTCTTGTCGTTGCTTTATCTCTTCTTCTGCCTCTCCTATCTGGACCTCTTGGCACCTGTGCGTTTCCTCCACTTGGATGTGTTGCCTTTCCCTGGAGATTCGTCTTCCTGATTGCCATCATCCCTCTCGATAGCATTGCGGTAGCGATGGTGGATCTCTATCTCCCCTCTCACCGCTCCCAGGCTGTCATTCTCCTCCTTGTCTCCAAGACAGAGTAGTTGTTATATTACCCCCCCCCCCCCCCACTTCTCCCACTCCTCTTCCTCCCTCCGCCCCCTTTTCCAAACCTACCAGCACTAACGTCGTACATTGCCACTATATATCATAATTGTCTAGTCATCGTATACAAGCTATGACATGTTGACTTAAGCTCGTGGTGTTACACCCACGTGCTTGTCTATGAGGAAGAAACACGCACATGCATGCGCACGTCTACACATGTGCATGCATGCTCGCACACAAGGACGCTCAGGCCCACAAAACACACACACACACACACACACACACACACACACACACACACACACACACACACACACACACACACACAGAGAGACACAGACACACACACACACACACACACACACACACATGCATGCATTCACGCACGCACTTTCACAGGGGCTCATTCATCATGGTTTCTCTCTCTCTCTGTCTGTCTGCCTGTCAGCCTGCTTGCCTGCCTGCCTGCCTGCCTGCCTGTCTGCCTGCCTGTCTGCTTGCCTGCTTGCCTGCCTGCCTGTCTGTCTGTCTGTCTCTCTCTCTCCAAAAGAATCTTCAATCCATATCGGCTATCTCTACAGAAACCCTGCTTCCACCTCCTCATGGTGTGAAGATTTCAATGCAATGATGGACACAGTAACCCAATCCAACAAAACATAATCCTAATGGGAGATTTCAACTTCGATTTGTTCAAACCCCAGCATACATGGATATCTACCATCTCGTTATTCGGACTCAAACAAGCGGTCGACATAGCCACAAGAGTGATCCATGACTCATCCACTCTCATAGACTATATATACACAAACACTGAAAAACTCTTGCCAAGTATACAGGTACCTAAATTAGGGATAAGTGATCACTTTCCCACACTATGCTCCCTCTCCTCTAAAGTCAAAAGAAGTCCAAAGAGAACGCACACTTCTATTCACTATCGATCCTCTAAACATGTTGATGCTGATTCATTCTTTGACAATTTAAAGCAAATGCATTGTTCAACGTATTGAGGATTTCTGTAATGAAAGACTTCCTCATGATGCTGCATTCCATATTCCTACTGTCACCTCACATGAGGTGATGCAATACATCTTTCAACTTTCAAGCAAACGATCCACGGACCTTGATGGCACCAGTTCTCATTTACTAAAAGTTTCGCTCCCCGCCATACTGCCTTCATTGACACACATTTATAGCTTGTGTATAAGAAACAGTATCTTCCCGTCTCCTCTCAGCAGGCCAAGGTCATTCTCCTGCCTAAATCCAAGACTGTTACAGTACACGAAGATTACCGTGCCATCTCAACTTTGCCTCTTATCTCCAAACCACTAGAGAGACACGTTCACAAACATATTTTCTCGTATCTTGAGCAATTTTACTTATTATATTAATTGCAATCCGGCTTTCGCTCCCATCACTCCTGCCAAACTGCTTTATCCTTCCTGATGAATGACTGGCTCTCAGCCATAAACAACCGCGAACTGTCTGGTACCATTTTCTTGGACCTGAAAAAGGCATTTGACCTAGTTGACTACGAAATTCTCCTTGATAAACTCTCGATATACTTGAAAAATCCAATATCAGTCTCCTTTTTCCGATCATACTTGACGCATAGCCAATGTGTCTATGTCAACGGGTCGTATTCCTCGAGACGATTCGTAAAGTCAGGGGTTCCACAAGGCTCAATTTTAGGTCCATTGCTCTTCAGCTTGTATATCAATGATCTACCATTGAGTATATCAAATGAAAGTATCAAATGCACTATGTTTGCAGATGACACCATTATCAGTGTAAGGGACAGAAGCATAAATTACATCCAATGCACCATGAACGTTACGCTTGATAATTTACAAAAATGATGTTCATAAAAATAGAATGGTCGTAAACCCTCAAAAACCAAGTGCATGATCCTAACTACAAGACAAAAACGTCAACGACAACCCTTAACCATCTACCTTATGCTAGAAAATGAAAGCATTGAGCAAGTCTCTGAATACAGAGTGCTAGACATAATTGTTGATGTACAACTAACTTGAGAACAACATGTTAATTCCTTATGCAAAACTATTGCTAAGAACATTTTCCTGCTCTCCCAACTGAGGCATTTTGTCACCACCGATGCATGCACACTGTTTTTTCATTTTCACGCACACATCAATTCCCATATTAATTTTGCATCTGTTGTATGGGATGGTTCTGGCAGTGCACTTGAACAAGATTAAATCACTGTACAGACGAGCTGCCAAGCTTATCATTTCCGACTCAACATTGCCTACGGATGAAAAGATAAAAAAATCTTGGCTTACTACCCTTCCAAAAAACACCTCGTCCTCAAGAAATGTATCCTTATGCACAAAATTGCTCAGTCACTAGCACCGAAGTATCTTACTGATCTCTTTATTCGTCCCCAAACAAGCCATTCACTATCTCGCAACACTTTCATTCTACCACAACCTATAGACATTTTCAAAGGCAGTATTACATATTCATGTGTTATGATATGGAATACTCCCATTACATATAAGGAACAATACTTCCATGAAGTCTTTTAAAGCATCCATACGTGATTATATATTCAGATTATCTCACTGCTGTCGCATGTACATATGACACGTATTTGCTTGAACTTCAAGACTCACTGAGCTGACAGTTTTCAAAGGCATCGACTGAAATCTTTGTCATTGTTGATCATATTCTTCATATACCTTACCAACTGCTGTACATAGATTAGCTACTGTGTATGTTTTGTCTTAATTATCCATGTTTTCATTTCTTTATGAGCAAGGACAATTTGTAAGATAGGCAGAAATGCCTAAAATTTAATCCTTGATAAATAAAGAATCAATCTCTCTCTCTCTCTCTCTCTCTCTCTCTCTCTCTCTCTCTCTCTCTCTCTCTCTCTCTCTCTCTCTCTTTCTCTCTCTCTCTCAAAACCTTGACATCATTGCAAGTGATTCTGTCTCCCAACTCCATCCAGCTAAACTTCTCCCTATTTCTGGCGACTATACGTCCCCCACCCACACTGCCATTCAGAGAGGGAGAAGGAGGGAAGGGGGAAGTGGGTCAGTGGCGGTGCGACGTCAACGCTTGTGGCGGAGAGACGTGCTTGGAGGGCACTGATGACGTAGGTGGCGGCAGGCAGGCAGGCAGACGGCAGGCTGGTGTCCGCTGGCAACGCCGTGACGACAGCCAGTCTCTGTGGCAGCACCTACGCACACCGCCTGCATGAGGTGGGGGGGGGGGGGGGGGCTGGCCACGGCACGGGGCTATTGATTGGTGGAAAGCCGCGCTCTCCCTCTCCCCCCCCCCCGCCCCCAAGATCGCACACCCCCTCCCCCATCTCTACCCCTCGACACCCTCACCCCATCTTCTCCCTCCCTCTCCTTTTCCCCAAAGCTTGTCTGCCTGCCTGCCTGTCGGCGTGACGACATATCCCGATGTCTAGTCCCCGGTTTTAGTAACATTTTTGACTGATGAGTGTGTAACGCCTTGTTGGCCCGACCAGACTTTCTGCCTTTGTCGTCTGTTCTTTGAGTTTAATAGTCGAGCTCTCGGAGTTTCCTTCTTAAAACTATACTTTGAAACGGCACACTGTCTTTGGTCTGGTCGGGCATCTGCCGGTTTAGCACGCCATGTAGTCTAGTTCCCAGACACCCACTCTGTTGCGCTTGCAAGAATGGTCTTGTGAGAGGGTCGCGCTAGACTAGCTAAGCCTGTTGGGTTTGGATGCCTCTCCCAGGCAGAGTTTCTTGCTCCTCACGGTACGGGCTGCCTCATCTCCTTCCCTGACTGTCAGCTCTCTGGAACTAGTGCGGTCGCAAGAGAAGTGGACAGTCGGGCTGGAATTACCCAGGACACCGCACGCGGAAGCGAAGTTGCTGAGCGGATTAAGTGAAAAGTGCCGTAAAGTCAGGGTCTTCGGAGCTTCGCAGATGCTGACTGCTGTCGCTGGCCATTCCGCGTAGGAATCCCCTGCATCTGCTGCTGCGCTTCCTCTCTTGGGGTGGGTGATGTTGTCTTGCGGTTTTCTCAAGGTCTCTTCGATCATTCCTACCTGTGTCGTGGTGGCTGTACTGTGAACGGAGTGCGGCTGGATGGACGTGAGTCTTATAGGTGTGGATGAGTGTGCCGGACCGTGGCTCGGGAGAGGAAATGGGTGAGTTTGTGGGTGGGTGTGCTTATTCGACTCAAGTACGTGTTACTGAGTGCGTTCAGGAGGTGCCAGACAGGTGGGTGGGACTAACTGTGGGTGAGACATGCGGTCAATCTGTCGTTAGTATCCCATAGATTTGTTTGCGTGAAGGGCATTGTATACACGTGCTGGTTGGCAAACCAGCGTGAAGATATAGCGCGAGTGAACTATTGGCTGAAATGTAAATGTAATCCTGTATGCAATCAACTGCATATTCAACTGATTTAAGCCAGCAAACGCTATAACTTTCAAAATAGGAATAATGCTATCATGCCTAGTAGTTGCGTGTAGCTTGCGTGTGTGTGTGTGTGTGTGTGTGTGTGTGTGTGTGTGTGTGTGTGTGTGTGTGTGTGTGTCTGTGTGTGTGTGTGTGCTTACGCTTCTGTAGCTTGCTGAGAAAATTTCGTTTACTTGAAAGAAAGCCATATGTGCACCAAGCAGTATTAAATTTGTTCTTCACACACACACACACACACACACACACACACACACACACACACACACACACACACACACACACACACACATATGCACATACACGCACACTCACACTTCTGAATTATATTTGGCATAGCTTTTCTACCCCCCACGTGACAAATGTAAACAAATTCAAATTATTCGCATTTAGTATGTGTAATTGACAATTCCCTTCAAAATACATCCGTTTTTAATAATAGTCATCACTGTCCTTTGAATATGAACCTGATGGTTTCGATTCAGCTCCAATTGCTTTTGTATGTTAACAAAACACTGTATTCAATAGCTACATTAGGACTTGAACACAAGTCACACTGATAGTTCATAGAGCGCAGTCTCTGATTTCCTGGACGGCTTCAATGGCAGAAAATGCACACAGTTCATATGGGTGTTTATGGTGATTGCTTTTTTT
>JAWQFJ010000562.1:70000-72500 GCA_034096865.1 Theodoxus fluviatilis
GACAGACAGACAGACAGACAGACAGACAGACAGACAGACAGACAGACAGACAGACAGACAGACAGTGATATTGATTCTGCAATTTAGGTTGGATAATTTCTTCTTTTTTTTCATACCATCTCTCAGGCATTAAGTCTGCCGCATTACCACACCTGTCCTCATTACAAGCTCAGGCCTCACAACTCATTCCACCGAGGAGCCCGAACTACGCAGATGACTCTGGACTGCAGCTTCACCAAGCATTGTGGCACTCGTAAACTTTGGCGATCTCCATTCAGGCTTCCTCCCCATCAATTCCACCGCGCTCTGAGCTGCCTGACACATGGAAAAGCGTCAAATTAACCGCAGGGCAGCGACTGAAAGCTCGCCATGGCGACGGCAATTAAGGCGGCGTTAGTGGGCCCGGGGTCCTGGTGCTGGCTTTGTGTTGGAATGCCCAAATGCCCTTCCGAGACAGCGCCGTCCCGAGCAGATGTGCCCGTTGTGATGCAAGAGGCCGCTGACATGCCCGGGAAAATTTGCACACAATGCGACGAGAAGCTCTATCGCCCGTTATTCCTCCTTCCCTCCCTCCCCTTTCTCGCCAGCTTTCTCCTGCCCGCCTCCTTTCTCCTCCTACTGCTCCTCCTTCTCTGCATATCATCAACAGCCCCCCCTCCCCCCCCCCCCCCTTCTCTCAAATTTCTATTCCTGGTTTCCTCCCATCTGCTGAGGTGCAGACGATTGTCGGTGGCGCGGCTCACGTGAGGGGCGGCGCGTGCCCGTTGTTGTGGCTGGAGCTAACGCCTGTCTACCGATGAAAAGCCGCCCGCAAAGTGAAGAGGTTCCCTGTGAAGACGACTGGGAGAGATGGAGAGAGAGAGAGAGAGGAGGAGCTGAGACGACCTGCTGAAGGAGGAAGTGAGCGTGGGAACCGTGGCGGGCTGGAGGATGGAGTGAGGAGTTATGTGGGGAGAAGAGGAAAATGAAGAAAAGTGATTTGAACGTCTTATGGTAGATGAAAAGTCGCAGTATAAATGCAAGCACGTATGTAATCTTAGAAGAAAATGGATGGATGATTTGGGTTTCGTAGCCAATCAGCCTTTGTAGACTATAAAAAGCTGTTGACCATGAAAATCACGAAGGTGTTTGGAGTAAGAGCAAGTTGGGTCTCGATTTCCTATAGTCATACGCCCTTTTCGAATCGCTTAGGGAGATGCAGTGGATCTATCCTTACCCTCAAGCCGCGGGGTAATAATAATAATAATAATAATGGATATTTCTATAGCGCTTTTTCTCAGGTGAGCTCTAAGCGCTTTTCGATCTAGTTCACACATCACAAGCAGACAATCAGATACAAGCAAATCACGTGGCAATCAACACTAGCAGCAAAATCACGTACAATCAGAGCAAGCATACAAACACATAACATTAACAAGCAAGCAGGCAGAATTAATAATCAAACACAGTTGAAGCAAGCATACAACAAAAGAAAATAAACAAACAAGCAGGCTAAATAATCGAACACAATCAAGGAGGCATACCAACACAGTAAATAAACAAGCAAGCAGACAACCGATCGACAATCTAAACAAGAATGAAATAAGCAAATGAAGAGAACAAACAAGCAAGCAAACACAAACGAGATAAGTGAATCAAAAACAAAATATTTACAAAATACAATTACGAGTATATGTACGGGGAGCTGTGAAGTTGAGTGGGGTGTCGTCTAAGAAGAGACAGAAAGGCATGAAAGAGGTTCTGAAGCTGCAGCTTTCTATGTAGTCATCAAAAATTGCTCAGTGGACGCGCCTGTTTGTGTACATTGTCTCCTTGTTTGGGTCTCGGAAATATATGTGGAGTTAAGTTTGCGTTTGTCTTGAATCCTGGTATCTTTATTAAAATCTTGTCTTTGCTTCTGCATGAGTGCAACCTTTGTAATGACAGACGCATTTTGTAATGATCGACATGATCTAACGAAGCATCTCCAGGTGAGCATTCTAAGATTCTTATAATACTGTTTCCAAAGAAGAAGATATGTCGTTTTAACAGCTATTCATTAATAGGATAGAAGATATACCACTGAATTGGAAAATTGAGCGATTGATAATGAATATGACTTTCAAAGTATGCAATTGAAGTTATTGAGGCCTGGAAATCAAAATGCCAACCTGACTGCATCCGAAAAGTGTGTCCAGTTTTGAATTTTAAAAAGTTAATTCATCTTTCGCTACACAGCGGCAGTTATGAACAGGCAAATGAGCTGTCTAAATCCACTGCTTACTTCATATGACGTGAAAAAAAACACTATTTTTTATTAATGTGAAAATAGACTGCGAAACTGCGTAAAAAGTGAAGTACGTTACGTACACGGTTGTTATTTCCGCTGTCAGTTCGCACAGAGAACCATGGCGTATCGTATGGCGCCAGTTTCCCTGTTGCCTAACACCTGCATGTAGTCCAAGCAGATGGAAACAGCGCCATTGTTTTTCAGTTTGCAAGGATAATGATGATGATGGTG
>JAWQFJ010000562.1:75000-82500 GCA_034096865.1 Theodoxus fluviatilis
CCGACAGACAGTAGGGGCTCGCTTGGCTCCATTCTGACATGCAGTGTGCCCTTCTCCACTCCGTCTTGCTCTGTTCTGTCCCACACCCCACCCCTACCCCTCACCTGTCTTCTTCACAGCCCCGTCTCCAACCCTCCAACACCCCCGTCCTCTCCCTTCCCCACTCGTTCCGCCCTCAACTGCTTCAAACCCCCCACCCCACCCCCACCCCCCAACTCCACCCCTTTAGCTGGGAGCCTTGAGTTGGGCTTATTTCAAAATTATTCAAGCAAACGGCATATCAATGACCGCGCCTCCTATGGGGGATATTGGGGAAACGCGGACCAAGTGAAAATATTTTTGTGGCCAGACATCACGCCTCGTTGAGCCTCAAGCTGCCGGATCAAGGTCAGGCGAATAATTTAACACCAAAGTCGTAAACCTGTTTCATCTTTCTGTTGCTCTTTGAAAGAGGCCGTCGTTGCAAATTTGATTGGTGGTGTTGAGGTTTCTCAGTCAATTATTTAAACGAATCTGTCTTGATTCGTAACGGAAGAAGTTTCCAGCCATTGAGACAGTAATTTATCAGCCGTTCCTGCAGCCTTGAAGAAGTAAGTCTTTGTCGACAAATGTAGTCATCGCTGCGTATTAACAAGATCCCGCGAATTTTCGCGAAGAGGAGTTTGCTTCTCAAATAGCGACTCGCTTTCACAACAAAGAGACTCCTCGGCATCGTTGTCTGGGGCAAAGGTGGACCAGAGAGGGGCGAGATGTAACCGTGGCTTTCAGACGAAGGGACGGGGAGTGGGGCAGGGGAGGGGACATTGGTGTGTGTGGGATGAGCATATGGGGTTGGGGGGTGATGCCTGAGAGTGGAGTCGTGGGGTAGAGGAGGAGAAGGCGGAAGGAAGGATTCATAGCTGTCTGTCTGCCTTGCAGGCCCAGACATCCTTGCTAGGGGTAACAGGAGATGGAAAAGCTTTGCACCTGAGCACTACTTTCCGTAGCGGTCTGGATGTTGTTTGGGTCGTCTGTCTCCGTGTTGTGCCTGCCTTGATTTAAGGCTGGGGTCAGGTGAGGGTCAGCTGCAGACAGAGAGCGTGTCTGACACTGCGCTCAACGTCTGCCTTGCCTTGCCTTCCTCTGCTTTTCCCTGCCCTGCCTTGCTATGCCTTGCCCTTCCTTGCCCTGCCTTGCCTAGCCTTGCCTTGCCTCACCTTACCTTCCTCTGCCCCGCCTTGCCTTCCTCTGCCTTGCCTTCTTTTGCCCTGCCTTGCCTTGCCTTACCTTCCTCTGCCTTGCCTTCCTCTGCCTTGCCTTCCTCTGCCTTGCCCTGCCTTGCTTTGCCTTACCTTCCTCTGCCCTGCCTTGCATTCCTCTGCCTTGTCTTGCCCTGCCTTGCCTTGCCTTGCCTTACCTTCCTCTGCCTTGCCTTGCCTTCATCTGCCTTGCCTTCTTCTGCCTTGTCTTGCCTTGTCTTGCCCTGCCTTGCCTTGTCTTGTCCCGCCTTGCCTTGTCTTGCCCTGCCTTGCCTTGCCTTGCCTTGCCTTACCTTCCTCTGCCCTGACTTGTCTAGCCTTGCCTTGCCTTGTCTTACCTTCCTCTGCTCCGCCTTGCCTTCCTCTGCCTTGCCTTCCTCTGCCTTGTCTTGCCTTGTCTTGCCCTGCCTTGCCTTGTCTTGTCCCGCCTTGCCTTGTCTTGCCCTGCCTTGCCTTGCCTTGCCTTGGCTTACCTTCCTCTGCCCTGCCTTGCCTTTCTCTGCCTTGCCTTGCCTTGTTTTGCCCTGCCTTGCCTTGTCTTGCCCTGCCGTGCCTTATCTTGCCCTGCCTTGTCTTGTCTTCTCTTGCCCTGCCTTGCCTTTTCTTGCCCTGCCTTGTCTTATCTTGTCTTTTCTTGCCATGCCTTGCCTTGTCTTGCCCTGCCTTGCCTTGTCTTGCCCTGCCCTGCCTTGCCTTGCCTTGCCTTGCCTTGCCTTGCCTTGTCTTGCCCTAACCTGCCCTGCCTTGCCCTGCCCTGCCCTGCCCTGCCTTGTCTTGCCCCGCCTTGCCTTGTCTTGCCTTGCCCTACCTTGTTTTGCCCCTCCTGGCATCGCAACGGCATAAGATGAAACATCAGGCGCCAAAGCAGCCTGTGGTGTGTAGAGACTATGATGATGATGATGATGACAATGAGGATGATGATGATGATGATGATGATGATGATGATGATGATGATGATGATGATGATGATGATGATGATGATGATAAAGGAGCACAACTGGGTGTTTTAAACGACGATAACAAAACCAATGATGATGATATGACCATGATTGCGATTACGAGAGGATGATGATGATGATGATGATGATGATGATGATGATGATTCTGCTGCTGCTGCTGCTGCTGATGATGATGATGATGAGAAGGATGAGGAAGAGGAGGTGGAGGAGGAGGAAGAGTCCCTCTTATGTTTATATTGTGTTCTATCCAGGTGTCCATACTATTTACATGTACACTGTCGAATAATTCATGGACAACTAAATTGCCCATCCAAGTTGCAATCTTCATCCATCTGCCAAACACAGAGAGCAGTGTTGTCGTGTTTCCTCTACCTCGGCTTGGTCATGGTCGCACAAGACCACGGAAGAGATTGGAGACAAGAACTGGACAAAGGAGATGTTCTCATGCAATCGCAACCTGGGATCTGATTAGTCTCCGATTGGACGGCACCGACCCAGAACCAAGGCCATCTCAGGCGGGCTCGCTGCCCGGCAACTGACGTCTCGCTTGGTCTAATATCTTTCTCTCCTCCCTTGTCCGCACACAGACAGTCCTGTCCCCCTCACTCTCTCCAGTTTCGAGGAGCAACGGCTGACTGCTTGCTAGACGCTCTGACAACAGGTCTGTCAGGGGCATAGCGTGCTTTTGTCTCTATCAGCACCATCAGCTATGTCCCTCCACTCTATCAGATGAGAAACGACCATTAGGTTGAGAGGGGCAGTGTAGTGGGCTTAGGTTAGATCTGAAGATTTCCTCGCGAAAGCGAATTATTGTGTATTTTGATAGAAAAGTGCATAGAGTACATATGTTGTCAAACTACATGACGGAAAAAGAAAGCTTGACCGGCATCAAACAGCTGACACTGACAGATAGATAAACAGACTGGCAGGCAGGCAGGCAGGCAGGCAGGGGGATGGGATTGGGATTGTTTTAATAGAGGAGGTACTTATGTTCTTGTGTACCCTTTCCAAGCGTTCCATTCTATTGAATAGTTGCATGCCTCTCTGCCCAACACTCTCCTCCTCTCAGTCTGCTGGCTGGTTATGCTGGCTGGTTATGTTGGCTGGTCATACTGGCTGGTCATGCTGGCTGGTTATGCTGGCTGGTTATGCTGGCTGATTATGCTGGCTTGTCATGCTGGCTGGTTATGCTGGCTGGTTATGCTGGCTGGTAATGCTGGCTGGTTATGCTGGCTGGTTATGTTGGCTGATTATACTGGCTGGTCATGCTAGCTTGCTATGCTAGCTGGTTATGCTGGCTGGTTATGCTGGCTGGTTATGCTGGCTGGTCATGCTGGCTGCCGTTTTGTTTCTGAGTCTTCTGAACAGAGCAATAGCGTGGAGACAGGCCGGGGAGTGAGTGAAAAGAGAAAGACGTAGGGTTGGGAATAGCTGGAAGGAAAAGGGATGGGTGGGTGGGTGTGTGTGGAAAAAAGAAGTGAGGAATGGGAGGAATTGAGGGACACTCAAGATTGTACAGCAAAGGGCTTTTCTTTTGTAACTACTGCCTCAGAACCTGCAAGTACTTGGTCCATCGTTCTTGCTGGGTGAAATGCATGTGCTGTCTGTACGTGTTCTATGCTCGTCATGCTTCGTTCTCTTTGTTTGTGTTTGTACCTATGACAGATCCCTGCACGTATATGCATTTGTGCGTGCAACGTGTACAGTGTGAGTGTGTGTGCGTGTGTATGTGTGTTAATGTGTGTTTGTGTAAAGTGTGATGTGTGTGTGTGTGTGTGCGTGTGTGTGTGTGTGCGCGCGCGCGTGTGCGTGTGTGTGTGTGTGAGTGTGTGTGTGTGCGTGTGTGTGTGTATGTGTGTGTGTGCGTGTGTGTGCGTGCGCGCGCGCGCGCGCGCGTGTGTGTGTGGTGTGTGTTTGTGTGCTTCGACGTTCTTCGAGCCGCTCTGCAACCCGACAACGATTTACGCCTTAGCCCTCACGCCTCCCTTTCCTTGCAAGCCCTGAGCCGTCTTCATAGCGACCTCTCACCTTCCCTTCCCTCCCCCCTTCTCGAGATTGGCTGGCTGGCTGGTTCTCTGGCTCCCCCCTCATTCTCTCCCTATAACCCCCTCCCCCATCCCCCTCCTTCTCCATGGTGAGCCTTTGGGCCTATGTACACGCAGTTACCTTCGCTGTGGCTCCCGCGCCACGCAGCTGCTCAAGGCAGTGGAGACTTCAGAAGAGGAGAGTTTTGTGTTGCTTTGGTCTCCCCGGGTACCTCGTCAGGCTTCGTGTCCAGAACAGGGACGAGAGAGTGGGCGCCTGTCGTCTGTGTTGGACCTTTTGCTTTTGAAGAAGAGTTCTGCTTGAAGTTTACGGGCTTTGGACTTTCTTGAGGTGAGAGGCAGTTTTTCTGTTTGTTCCTTTCTGCAAAATTTCCCCATTTTTGTTCTGTCTTTCTCTATCCAACTGGTTTTCTCTTCTTTTTAAATATAAATGAAAAACGGGTGCCATGTGATGAGAAAGGAGAGGGTTATTGAATCTGTCATGGCTCGGGGATTGCGAGGCATCAGAGCAAACGCGGGTAACCGATGACTGACGTCTCAAAGAGGGCAGCTCCGGCCTTGTTTCGGCTACAGTTGTTGGCGTGAAGATGCCATCAGTCGCTTCAAAGACCTCCATGCATGCTAGTTAAAAAGAAATAGGTGGCCGACTCAAATCGCCTTTGCTGCGCCTGTGGGGACAATTTTAGGAAATGCTGTCAACATTCCAGCAATCCATGGAGGAGTGGCCGTTTTTCCTTAACTCTGTGTTGTAACTGAAAAGAATCTACTTCTTCCTATCGGTACGTTTGTCCAACTGTAATGCTCAGAAGTGTAATCCTACGCCATTTTGCGATATGGACGCATTCCTTGTCTGTGTGCCGAGGGGATATTTAGGCTTATGTTAACGTGCTACTTTCTAATATAAGTGATGGTTGTTTTGATCGGAGGGCTTCCGCAGGTCTGCAGAAAGCCCCACAGATTTTCACCCGTGGCGGAAGTCACGCGGTTGCCAAAAAGACAGCGAGGAAAGTAGCACCTCGGTAGTACTACTCTTGATCTGTGTGTATACACTGACGCACTTCTGTCACATTTTTAGTCTCAGGCTTTCAGGGGAGCCAGTGTTTCTACACTTGTTGAATCAAAATGCTAAACCAGCATTAATATATCAGTGGTACAAGACGGAAAAATCATAATCCGACATGGTTCTGAGGTACCAGATTACAATATGTATCTTTGAAATGTTCTCTTGTAGCTTTTAATAATTATGTCAAATGTCCTTTTGATTGCGTTCGAGAATGGATGGAAAAATTGGCCGTCAGCTGTGGCCTCTGCACACTCATGATGTGGATATGTAGACTGGACCATTGCGTCACCTGCTTTGGCGTGCATGTTCCGTGCACCATACGGTGCATACCGTTCCATTCTGTGACAGATGCACAATATGTGGCCGTGCAAGAGAAGCAAGGCGAAAATACAAAAACACTTTTCAAGAAAACGCTATGTAAAGTCATCAGCACACCAAGTTTGTGCCCAGAGGATATCACAGCAAGCAGACTCCACAGTGAAGTTACCATGGAAACCGAATGATAATGCACGATTCATTCAGCCTTTCAACATAGCTAAAAGGCATATTTACTGCACTTCGAACGGGAAAGACTGCAATCTATTAAGAATGGATTTCCGTACATTTTGCATCTCCAAAGTCAGTCTCAACCAGCACTCGATCCACATGTAGTCCTTTGGGCACGTATACATTTCCATGAGTTTTACATCACTATCAAACAAAAAGCAAAGATTTCCTGTATAGACACACTTTTTGTTTCGGGATATGCATGTATTAATACGTTTAGGTCTGGTTGACACATGTAATTGTTGTCATTGTCAGCATTTTTGCTTTGTTTTCTCGTGCAGAATCACATATGTTGTACTTGACATCACATACCTGAAACAAATCAAGCGTTGTGTTTCAATCAGTCACCCACCCACCCCTCCCTCTCGCATGTAAGCAAGGCATTTTCTTCACTCAAATTTTTTCACATGTATTTTTTTATTGAAAATGCGTTTACTGACAAGTATATTCTGAGACGTAGCCGTTGTATGTCGGTAATACTCGAATCGATGTTTCCTCCACCAGAATGAAAAGCCTGACATCTTGGATTCGTACGTGACGTTTTTAATAATGGAGTCGAGTGCGACATCGGCACATTCTCCGGGTTTTCGTCCGTGGCTATTTCTTACTTTCCTCCGTCTGGCAATTTTCGAATAACGACGGGTAATTTGCGGAGTATTTGGAGGGAGGCCTCTGATCTAGTGATATTTATTAACATAATGCATACGCACAATAATAGGACGACATCTGTACCGATTGCTTGTACGAATGACTGTTGTGTCTCTTGGAGGTAAGCGTTTCTAGTCGTGTTCCGGTACAGAGGCGAAACCTACGCTCGGCCGGTTGTCCGTCAGGGTACTTTCGTCATGCGACTCGGCGACAAGGAAGCAATTTGCAGGGGTTGCGGCGCCTGCGGATTCTGCTACACATTACCCATGTGTCCCATTTCCACCTTTGCCATCATCCTTTCGCACAGTTTCATTCGAAAGGCCTGACTGACGAATGGGGGGCGTAGCATGGCGAAGAAAGCTGGCCACGACCCACTAGAGACTGATGCGCTGTCCATCTCGCCCCTTTGTAATCGTGGTATAGGCATTCAGGACCGGTGCATTAAATTTTTGTTAGCCGTGCCCGGAGGAAATTGAGCTTGCTGGCAGCAAATTGGTTACACGAGTAATTCCTTGCAGGTTTTGTTCGCACTGCTTCTGTCCTGATGGCACAGGGAGCTGATCAGGCTACTTAGTGGCACTCAATCAATATCCTCATTATGTAGTCCTCTGTCACCAGTCCATTTCAGCAGGCAATGCACGTTGCGGAGCTTCCAGGTTTGCTAATACAGCCTGCCTTTGTTCATCAATAGTGCGCTACATTACCCTCCCTACCTTCGCGGAAAAGGGAGGAAAGATACCAACCTCCTGCTCAACTTTGAAATGATGGAGTGCAAGTGCGGTCGATGGGCTTACCCAGCTAAAAGTTATTACTGCACTAAGCCTTGTGCTATGTATCTTTAGTGTCACCAATTTTATTCCTGCTTTTGGCAGATTGGAAATATTCCTCGAGCGTTCTCCATTTTTTGTAGTCTTGTGAATGAAGGATCGTTTTCACTTTGTTGTGTAATCTGCAGAAGCCAGAGGAAGGGGGCATATCCATAGAGAGAAAATGAGGACGTG
>JAWQFJ010000562.1:87500-102500 GCA_034096865.1 Theodoxus fluviatilis
GCTTATCTGGCTGTCTACTTTAGTTATATCTCTCTACCTGTCATGCATCCCAACCAACATCGATTCGACATGTCCAAACCCTTGCTGCACAGTATTGTTTTTTTGCTGAGAAACTGGCATTAATTCACCGAGTCATATCTCAGCAAGACAACATACGTCATATTGCCGGACGTTAACATACACATACACATAGATCTATCAAAACTCGGGTTTTCTCAGTAGTCCCCGCCCCCCTTTCACTACTGTCACCCTCTCCCCTTCCTTCTCCTCCCTCCCCCCTCCCCCTTTCACTACTGTCACTCTCTCCCCTTCCTTCTCCTCCCTCCCCCTCCCCCGCCCCTTTCACTGCCCCCCAACCCCAACCCCCTAGTCAGGATTACGAGTAGAGACGAGGACTCGGTGGTTCTGGCACGTTTCCTAGTGTCTGGTCACGCGTCTGCCTCTCCACTTGGAGACCGGTCATGTCCGAACCTTCCCTTGCCTGGTCCGCCTTCCCTGAACTCTTCAACAGGTTTTCTGAAGAGCATCGCCAACGCTCTGGAACAGGAGAACCTTGTTTAGTCTGTCTCGGGGGATGCAGCACCCAGCCAACCGAGTTCCGTATGCATGGCAAGTCAGTTTGTTTTACCAATGTCTTCGGTGCATGTCCTCAAAGTTCGCCTGGTTCAGGAACGACCGGTACTTGTTGGGAGGTCGCTTCCCTGCATGTGTGTGAACTGCTTGTCACACGCCGTAGTGTTGCAGTTCTCTACGTCACATTTCATCATCTTCTCGTAGATTAGACTCTCCTGCCTTTTACTTCACAGTACTCTTACTATAGCTTCTCTTACGCTCCGCTCTATCCCTCTAGCACCTGCCTGCCCCTGCTAATCGGCACTACGCCGACTGACGCGAGACATCCTGCAAGGCTGTTAATAAGAACTTGTGACCGATGTGAAGTTGTGTGAATGGCCAAGCGGATAGGCAAGCTATCGTCAGGTCGACAAGCGGATGACAAGCGGGCAGGCAATGAGGCCACACACACGCCCTCGCGCGCACTCACACACATGCATACACACATCCTCGCGCACGCACACACGCACACACACACACACACACACGCGCGCACACACACACACACACACACACACACACACACACACACACACACACACACACCACATGTGCCAGCATTAGCCATTGAAGTTCGACAAATGAAATGATGTATTTTTGCAAAACAGGGTTAGATTTGAGCCCATGTGTGTCATCCGCATGCAGCAAAACAGTTCGCTGAACCTATTGTTCCACTGGAAAACAACACAGTTGTAGAATTTTTCTGCTGAGGTTAAGAAAGTTATAAGATTTTGGAAAATGTGCCTGTGTTTCTTTCCCCCTCGAAACACCAGGTGCCTGTGGTACGCTTTGATCATATCTTTAGTTCAATTTTTTTTAATAAAGAGAAGAAAATGTCGTCGTACATTTCATCGGCTGCATTGTTATTGTAAATGGCACAGCATTGCTCTCTGTTATAACACTATAAGTCTTTGTAGCCGAGATTTGTAGCCTTTTCCCTTTACCCAAATGTATATATGGTCGCAAAGATTGCTCCTGTCTGTAGTCCGCCTTTCCTCACGGCAGGACCCGTTCGCCGCACTGACCTTACATTTTCTCAAGGGTGAGAAGCACCATCTTGAGGATGGACTATGTTACGGTCACTCAAACTCGACCACTTAGGACAGAACCCACCTTGAACTAACTCGCGAAGCCGACAGAGAATCATTTCGTGAGAAATGATGTGGAGTGTCTATTGGGCGAGCTGTCGTCTGCGGCAGTGCTAGAGGGTTAACGGCGGAGTGTGGAGGGTTAACGTGGCGTGGCCCGCTGCAATCTTTGCCGTCCTCGTCCCACGCCCAGGGTGCTGCACCACCCTCGGTGACGTCGAATGACGCGACGAACGCGTGGGTAGTAGGGACACTGATCCCGCAAGAATGAGATCATCTCTGATCATAACACCTCCACTAATTTTTTTCTCACTCCCCTGACGCTCGCTGATTACATTTGAACAGCCGGGCTGATGATCTTATGGGTCTGACGGCGTAGGAGGCGGGGAGAGCCTGGGGGGCTGGGGCAGAGGCCTCTTCAGGAAGTCCTGCTCTGCCCCCTGCCGGCAGGGGCTCGCGGCTGTCAGGGGCGGGTCACTCTCTCATGAATTAGTCGGTAACGAGGAAGGCGGCGCTGATTAGTGTCACCTGGTGGCCGAGAGACAGGGAGTTCCCTCCCCCTGCAGTTCCCCTAGCCCTAGCTTCGCCACGCCCAGTCATTTCAGCGAGAGAGAGAGAGAGAGAGAGAGAGAGAGAGAGAGAGAGAGAGAGAGAGAGAGAGAGAGAGAGAGAGAGAGAGAGAGAGTGTGTTACTTCAAAACGGTAAACATGCAAGTAGGACTGCGGGAGAGACCAGAGGGATGTAATGTCCCAGGATATATACATGTATACATTCGTTACACATTGACACATCATTGAGTCAGGAATAAGGAAGAAAACTGTAAGATGAAATAAAGTGCCAATGGAAGAAAAGGGACGGAAGTAGTGTTGGGATTGTGTGCTGTAGAAAGGCAAACGTAGATGAGGAAATCATAACCTTGGTGTGGACAGCGACGTATGGGGAACTCAAAACGGCCTTCCATCGAGTTCTGATACTGGGGAAAAGTAAGGCACCGAGAAACGCAGATATTGAAATAGAGAACTACAAGTACAAGGATTTAAAGAATATGCAGCACGGGTAGATACCACGAGCTAGAGAGGAAGAGATAGTAATGAAGTGAGACGGTGAGAGCGAGGTCCAAGTTATTTGCTGAGGTGATATTATGATAACCACTAGCAGGGCTATACCTGTGTTGCATGTTACCTTTGTTTGTCAGGCGTGTTATGGGAAGCTTCCAATCGCCGTGCACTGTGACTTCTGATTAGTCATTTCACAGGTGTTTTTAATGTCTGACAGATGCAGTTGAGACCTTTTGACATTCCGATTTTAGCTTTTTCTCTCCATAGGGCTTAATCAAATTACATTCATGTAAAGAAACTGCTAGTCTTGCGGAAACCTCTCTGGGTGGCTGGTTTTGTTTTGACGCGTTGTGATTTGTCGTATATATATATGCATTCTGTCAGGTTAACTAGACATTCTTAACCCGGTTGTATGTTCTCTCCATTTTAATCTTGCAATGAGGTGGAAGAGTGCGCCGAGTCGAACATTTGGTTGCAGAAGCCTCACTTCCTTCTTGGTAGCTCAAACCTGTGGTGAATTATTCATGCCAGGTTTTTTGTGTGTGGTTGTTATTAACGTTGATGGTTTTGCCGTTGTACTTCCTCTTGCATACAGTGGGCTAGTATACTGTATGACCTTGAAGAATAAATGTTTTGAGTACGAAGCAAGGTTTTTTTCGGAAACAAATGTGTCTAATAGCGGAAATCGTTTACGCATGTTTCAGTTTGTTTCGACATGTGAACTGCGTGTCGCACTTCTCTTAGCTCCTCATAGTTGGGACAAAGATAAACTTAAAATATTAGACGTGGAAAACGACAGTAGTACGAGTAAAATCTGCGTTTTCAGCACCCATGGCGGGATGGACAGTCACACCATAAAAAGCACCATTATTATTCGTATGTATCTTACACCTAAAGTGTAGAGACGCAAATACCCCTGCTCTGATGTTCTGAAATATTCATGTCCTGGTTGCAAAACCATGTCACGGAAAGCTTGAATCCAATACTGAAGCGTCGAAACCGTCGCTGACCTCACGAATAAAAGAGACAATATCAAATCGCGATCGCTCGTGCGCCGGCTTTTGTTCTTGCAAAGATGTACTCCATTATTTTGCATGGCTTTTTATCTCTCGGATTTGAATGATAATAACAACAGTTGCAGAAAATGCTGTTCTCTTTCTCTTGCGAACTATCGTGCACTGGCTGTTGTTCTTGATGTAGCCTAATCCATCATTCCGTGAAGATTTTGTTCCTCGTATTTATTTATATTGGAAGAACGTACCGTAATATTTCTCCCCTTTCGTCGTCGCCTATCCTCTTCTCCTCTTTCCAAACAAAACTTTTCCACCTTCCCTCGCCCTCACCACGCACCATCTGACCCTAGAACTGACCCCGGCCAGACCATCTCTGTCTCAAGGTTGGCTGAGGTGTCGCTTTCATGAGCGGAACGGATGATCTCTTTTGGGAGACTGAACAACTCGAAGTGCAGCCAGAAGTCCGCTTGTCTCCCCCTCTCTCCCTCCCCCTTCCGCCTCCCCTCCCCTTCTCTCCCCTTCTCTTTCTCTCCAAGAGAACTTCTCCACCCCCTCTAGACCTGCAAGGATATGTTATACCCTAAGAATGCTGCTGACGTCAAGCCTACGATAAGCTGCAGTCTCTAGTTGCTGGCGCGGCCCTCTCACCCCGGATGCCGCCTTGCTCAAGCGGCTGGGGAGATGGAGGGCTAAAAGAGAGAGAGAGAGAGAGAGAGAGAGAGAGAGAGAGAGAGAGAGAGAGAGAGAGCGCAGTGGGGAGGGAGAGAAGATAGCAGGGCGGGGAAGTAGACAGCGAGCAAGAGCTGCCGTCGCTACCACTGCTCCCTCCGCTGTTGCTGCTGTCTTACCTTCGAGTAGAAGTGGGACGAACCTCCTCCTACTCCTCCTCTTCTGCTGAACTGTGGAGGTGCAAAACCCCCTCAGCTTGTCTCAGCTCCTCCCCCTTGCAGTAGGGCCGTCTGAACTGAGTCTGCTACCCTTTTTTCTCCTTTCACTTTCTCACTCCTCCTTCTCCCTCGTCTGTCAACGCCGTCGCTGCTCACTGTTGGTCCTGGCAGAGCAGAGGAGCAGACGTGGTGTGCAAGGAAGTGCTTGAGAAGGAACTCGGAGCAAAATCCATGGAATCCTCCCTTCTCTCTTACAACTAGTCCCAGGGGTGCACGGGAGGGAAAAAAGGAGGGTCCCAGCTGACCCTGACGGAAGGTAGGTATTACTGCCTTCCTAGGTCCACTTACCCAGAGAGTTTTTCCCCTGGCCTCTCCCGCAGACGCCTCTCTGTATACACGGATTCCTGCGGTCTGGGCCAGCAACCTCCGCGCCCGCCGGCTTTATAGTAGTACGATCGTAGTAGCAGGGTCGCTATTTTGGTTTTGTGTGTGGTTAATTTATATCTACTTCTCCTCACTGGGCATAAATATAGACAGCCTCCTTCCAATTTAGATCCAAACACTTGAGGTGCGCTATATCGGGGTTCTCTTCGGCTGGGCTGCGCGGCTTGGGGGGTAAAAATAACGGTGTGAAAGGGGAGGTGGGGTTGGAGCGGTGGGGTGGTGCGGGATGTGTAGGAGAGGGGGTGGGGGTGGGGAAATCCTGCCTTGGCCCGCTGTCGGAACGACGAGTTTAGCCTGCCTGGCGCTGCTGCTGGAGGTGCCTGGTTACCGGAGCCAAGGATGCCAGCTCGCCCATCTCTGGCCCGACCTGCCCGCCCTCTCTGACTCACCTGAGAGACGCGGCCCTCAGTGCCGGCCTCCTCTATCTCCAGCCTGCCTGCCTGCCCGCCCGCTGTCGGCCTGTACTGTCTGGGCTGCTAGCTATGCTACACATGCAGCCCGCGACCCGGTTTCCACTAGAGTTTTTTGTCGTTGGGGAAGACTTGATGGATGGATGGATGAACCATGGAGAAGGTGGGGGGCCAAGACTGACGAGCAACGAGAATGAAGGGGGAACATTTTTTATCGTTTGCTGCCGTTGCCTTTGAGTCGAAGTTGTTTGGGAAGAAACTTAAAGTTGAGACCTGTGAAATTTGCACACACAAATTCCCATTCCTCTCGCCTGGCGGCAGGTAGCGTGCCATCAGTTGCCGTCGTGTTCTTGCGATGTCTTTTCCCGACCAAGCCAGAACATTTCATTATGAGTCTTTCCCAGTAGATTTTAATAGATGTAATTTGAAGGCACGACTCACCCTAAAGATGGGGTTCTCATTATGCGGAAATGTGGCCTACTATGCCGACATGTCACGTGATTTTGAGGGGTTGCCAAGTGATGGAAGTTCGAAGTTGACTTCAGTGATCGTGTTCTTCGAGGTCCTATGTAAACTTGGACGGAGTAGACCAAAGCTGCATCTTGATTGGTCATTTAAGATCACTCTTTTGTGTGTATGTGGGGGGGGGGGGGGGAGGGGGGAGGGGAGGGGGATCAGGGAAAGTCTAGGCTATATTTTTCAGCCGTCGGCCAATTCATATGTAACAGTCCGCGAACACAAGTTGGCTAAACCCACTTCCGCCTTCGTTGACATCGGGCACCACGTTCAGTTAGAGCACACCTTCATGGTCGAATAACTCATCCTATTTCAGTAAAAGTGATGGCCTGTGCTCGCCTCAGTAAACGTTCGGTCACGCATGTGCATACCATGGACAGAAAACACACTCCGATGAGTTCTACTGTTCCCAAAGGCTGAATAATTTGGCTGTGGAAAATTCCTTTAGCGGTCTACCTGGAAATTAGGGCGCTGTTCACCTGGCTGATGGCAGCCGGTCTGTGGAAGGGGGCAAGGTTTATTTTCCTGGTCTTGTCTGCTGGGAAGGAGGCAGGGAAGCAGAGCCGGATATCCCCTGTCTGGGATCTCGAGCCTGCTGCTGCAGCCAGCCGTTTCGCGTCTCCGGCAAACCCCCGGTGTTGATGTAGTAAGCTTACCTTGCCAGAGTCCGCTGGAACACCAGCCATCCGCCAGACGCATATGAAGCAGCAGTTGCAAAAACAAGCGGATGGGTTCACCTACTTTTTATCTGTCATCAGAGTAGACCGCACCTTGTCTTTTCACCGCTCGCTTTCTATCTCTCCCTTTTCTCTCAATCTTTCTCTCCTTGCGCTCTCGCAGCGGCAACTCGCGCAGCATTTGCAGTGTCAGGTGCCGCAATGATACGAGCACAGTGAGGTGTCCAGTATCTGTTTTGGGCTTGAGTGCTGTCTTCGGGAGGGAGAGGGAGAGAGAGAGAGAGAGAGAGAGAGAGAGAGAGAGAGAGAGAGAGAGGAGGGAGAGAGGGTGAGGAGAGAGAGAGAAATAGAGAGAGAGAGAGAGAGAGAGAGAGAGAGAGAGAGAGAATATGACTGACCGACAAACTGACAGGCAGACGGCCAGAAAAAAAGAGAGGAAAGTATGATAGTTTCTATTGCTATGAATTGCGTAATAAGCTATAATTATTTGCCGTTTATGCACAGAAACTGCCGTGTAAAGACGCAGTAATGTCGCCGATTACTTTCCTTTGTTTATGTCTTCGAGAGTTAATCTGCAGGGAAGCATCACGCCTCCAACTACCAGTGTTACACGGGTAGCGCTGCTTGCGAGAGCGTGCTAGCATGCAATGCACGGCACGACCGTGAAGTTCACAGTAAAAAGTGCGATAAGGTACTCGCCTATACAATCAAGGTAATGGCTGGAAGCGCACTAGGCTTGTTAAAGTTTATCTGCTAGGTTGAATTGCTTTCGTGTTATCTATCTCCCGAAACGAACATGTTAAGTCATCTCTCTCTCTCTCTCTCTCTCTCTCTCTCTCTCTCTCTCTCTCTCTCTCTCTCTCTCTCTCTCTCTCTCTGCCAAAACGTCGCATGCGCGCACATGTAATCCCGCCTGGTCTGCTCTGTAAATCCCATTATTTCGTACACAATGCTTGACCCTGTAAATCGTTCTCTGTGGGAGATGTCCTGGCCAGCCCCACCCCCACTCGACCTTGATACACCCAGCTCCAGATGCGCGCTGCTGACTGCGGAGGCGTTCTGTCCAAGAAGACAGAGTGACCGTTGGTGACGCGTCACCTCACACCTGCCCCCCTCACGTCATTGTCCCTCCTCTGTGCCCTGTCTGTGTGGTCATCCCTCTCCTCACGTTGTGACCCCTTTCTCTCCCTTATGGCTTCACTCCTCTCCCCCTTCCATCCCCCTTCCCTCACCATGTCCCCCGGGCTGCCATCTGGCGCGATAGGAGGGTGGGCGTCTGTGTCCACCAGTTTCACCTCACAGCCATCTCCCGCTGCCCGCTACCACCACCTCGACCAAGTCCTGTCCTGTATACTCCCCTGAGGTAATCCTAGTTTTCTGTTCGTATCTCCTCCTAGACACATTACTAAGCTGAAAGCGAGAGAGAGAGAGAGAGAGAGAGAGAGAGAGAGAGAGAGAGAGAGAGAGAGAGAGAGAGAGAGAGATGTCATCCTTCACTGTCCATCCAGTCGGGTCTCCCCCTCTGGGATGGTGGTAGGAATTGACCCGCCGCCTCTCCCTACGCCATTTGTAAGAGCCGACAAAATCGGAGAGTCGTGACTTTATTTGCTCTCCTTCTACTTGAAGTTGCGAATGTTCGTGACCAGTGACCTTACATAGCCTACAGAGACTGTTAGGCCGTAATACTCCATCCATCCATCATCATCCCAACGGTTCCTCTTTGACCTTCCCATCTCTTTGCTTCTTTCATTATATTCTTCCCCTCTATCTCGGTTCTCGAGGTTTTCAATTTTATTTTTACCTTTTACCAGAACTATAACAGGTTAGTTTTTCTTGATACGGTACCTATCGTAAAATACAAAAGCCTATTGTTTTTTAAAGGGCTTTGATGGAGAAAAGTGACAGACACGCGAACACAGGATATGCAGAGTGTACACATTTAAGAGACACTATGGTCACTTTTAGAGTGCTGTCTTTCTCATAGTACGATGTCTTACGATTTTAGCAAAGTGACACGTTTTGAAATACTTTAAATGGAATGTTGTGCTATTTTGATTTTTGTTGTGTGTGCTGGTGGAAAAGAAAATGTCGTCAAATGTATTTACTGTACTGCAGTGGGAATTCTTTGGCGCCTGACGCGAGAGAGACCCATCACAGAAATTAGATTGCCTCGAATGTTTCTGCTGCATTAACACCCTGTAGGCAATGTCTTCGTTTCAGTAGTTGTCACTGAGGAGATAGAAGAGATTGCATCATAGACGAGTGACTTCCTGAACTTCCTAAACTTCATTTTACCTTAAACTTGGTGGCTTCTACATGGTTCACACTCTGAGACTGGCCTTGTGCATGATGAACGCTATCCGTGCGGCACTGGTAATAAAGGACGTGATTAGCGTAATCACCCAAAGGTCAAGGGGCGGAGACGAGGATAGGAGGTGTGAAGAAAGGGAAACGGGGGTCGGGGGTGGGGGGTGGGGGTGGGGCAGTTCTGACCGAGGCCGAGCTCTAAAGCAGTCTTCTTTACACCGTGACAGGTGGTTCTCGTTGGATGCGAGAGCCGGCCATGGTCGAGGTGCGATTTTACACCTTCAGATTTGTTTGCTTTGAAGCTAAGTCATACTGTCACTTTGAGGATCGTGCGTGTATGTGTGTGTTGAGTGTGTGTGTGTGTGTGTGTGTGTGTGTGTGTGTGTGTGTGTGTGTGTGTGTGTGTATGTGTGTGTGCTTGTGAGTGTGTATGTGTGTGTGCTTGTGTGTGTGCACGCGTGTGTGCTTGTGTGTGTATGTGTACTTGTGTGTGTGCTTGTGTGTGCGTGCGTGTGTGTGTGTGTGCTTGTGTGTGCGTGTCTGCATTGGTGTGCATTAGTATACGTGTGTTTTGTTGGTTTACTGTTCCTATGTTACAGGACGGTATTTTGTTTTTGCGTTTGTCGAGGTCCCGACTGTAGCTGATAGTGGCTCGTAGAGGCTTCCAAAACGACGACATTGCGTAGAGTAGTTGTTTAGTGAAGCGTTTGTGGGTTTATCTACGCTCGCGCCATCAACTATAGGTCAGTAACTTAAAGTAAGCCACATGCACGACAATTTAGTTAAATCAACAATATTTGCTGCAAATATGGGGAAAACGATAAACTCACCATGACATATTATCTGTAATGTTTACCTTTCAAAAACACAAAAGATGTGTACCTATTATCGAGGTATTTGCCAGCATTTCACATGATGAGATAAATGCTACAGATATCTCCTTTTGTGTAGGAAACGCAAGGAGGTTGCATAAACTAACTTCATCTTAGACTTTATAGTCTTGTGTTTGTTTGCTTGTTTGTTTTTCTCTCAGGTATATTTTGATTGTTGGGAATCAAAATCATCTTGGCACATTCTGAAATCATGTGGCCGGAATTTTCAGCGCACTCCATCACGAGGGTGAAACATAACACGGCGCTGAAGACAGGAAGTTGGTGTGTCAGCTTGATGAATGTTGAAGGTTTTGGGAGGCGTTGGCTAAGTAAGTCTACATCTAGTCTTCTTGGTGTCCTGGCCTGACAGGCTTCAATAGCGGCTCTGAGGTCAAGCTGACTCACTGAACGCAGGATGACCAGATGACCGGCCTGGTCAATCTGCTCTTATCGAGAGATATCTTGCCTGCAGGCAAATTGGCCATTACTCTGGCCTGCCTGCGATTTCCATGACATTTACTTCAAGCATGGAGCCTGTGCCGTCCCGACCTGCGCCTTGGAAGGTAAAGGGCGAGGAGGACGCCAGGCGATGATGAAGTGTGACGCAGGCTCCGTTGACGTGGAACGACAACTGTAGCTCCGTCGCCCCCTCAGGTGCCTCGGCTGCAGCAAATCCTGGACGTGCAACTTGTGAAATACCGCGTGTGACAGATCAGGAAATGGCCCTAAGTGGGATCGATGTAGGACACACTATGTGAACCATTGATGCACTGCAGTTGACGGTGTTTGACGTCGAAGTGAGCATCTTGCTCTTCAGAGAGAGTGCGACGTAATTGTTTGCTAGGGATTGGGGGAGGGGGGGGAGGGGGAGAGATGGGGTAGCTGCTTAATTTACATGTTGCGTTAATCAAATCAGTAATCCAAAGCGCCATCACCGCTCGCACAGGATGATGAATGCAAGGGTGATTTTACGTCGCACGCTTTGTGGTAATTTCCTAAGAGACTGCTGTCATGAGTTTCAGGTAGAAAGAATAATCAATCTTGTATATGGAGCTCCAAAAGCTCCTTGATCACGGTTTCAACTAAAGAAGAGGGTGTCCATCGGCAGCAGCCGTGTGTTGTGCCCTTCACTGCAATATAATTTCATCACAGTTTGAATTCATGCGTGACCATCACTACGTTATGCATAATACATATTTATTGACGAGCAGGATTCATTATTCTCGACAGAATAGTTGGAATGACACACATACAGGTCAAGGAGAGGTTGAGGTCTCGTCATATTCATCGCTCCTCCGCTGTCGTGAGACGTGTGCTGTCACTGACTCCAACTGAAAGATACGGAAAAGATGCTGAGGGAGCTTTTCAGCCTTTTGCGACTCAACGGCGAGGCTGTCGTTATCAATCGAGGAAACCCTAGCCCCGAGGCAGTGCCGGCAGGGACCGCCATAAAGAGACCCTACACCTGTCCTTTTATGCGGAAATGTTCTCGCCCTTCTCTCGCCCTCTACCTATCTGTGGGATTCACCTGTCCCCCATATCGCACATTTCGCCACAGTCCTCAACCTCTCCCCTCCCCCCCCCCCCCCCCCCCCGCCCCCCCTCTCCCCCTCTTCCTCACACATTTCTTCTCTCCCCCCTCTCTTCTTCCTCGGTCACCTATTCCTCGCCCCTTCTCTCCCTTTTTTGCCCCCCCCCCCCCCCCCCCCTCCCGTGCCTGCACACCAGGGTGTCTGGGTGTGGTATAGTGTGGTTGCCTCCATGCTGGGTATCAAGGAAGTGAGAGAAAAAAGTCAGGAAAACAGGAAAAGACCGCTGACTTGAAAGACACCCCCTCCTCCTCCTCCTCCTAGTTTACCCCTCCCCCGATATAACCTCCCCCTTTCCTTACCCCTGCCTCCGCTCCCTCCCAGTCATCCACCAACTCAACGATAGTATAACTATGAAAGTAACTTAAAGGTCACTGTTGAAATGTTCTTTTGATCCGCAGTGTGTTAGTTGATGCATTGTGGTATGTCTTCATACATGCCACTCTTTCATTTTATCTATTTTTTTTTGTCCGTCCGTCGGTCAGTCTTTCTGGCCGTCTGTGTCTGTCTGGGTGTTTGTCTCTCTGTGTGTTATCAGTGTGTGTGTGTGTGTTTCTGTTTCTGTGTGTTTGTCCCCATGATCGTCCGTTAGTACGTCCGTCAGCTTCTCTCTCTCTCTCTCTCTCTCTCTCTCTCTCTCACTCTTTCTCTCTCACACTCTTTCTCACTCTTTCTCTCTCTCTCTCTCTCTCTCACCCATTTAAAGGATGTCTATCAACCCCTAAACGTCGTCACTGTGTTGCCATATCGCTTAGGCCTATCTTTCACCTCCATTTGCCTTTCTTCATGTGCTCCTCAGTCATTGCGAAGTCAATGGCATTCCTCGTCGCCTTCAGTGTTCATGTCCAGGCAGTCCCTCATGCCTCTCCTTTTGCTGTCAGTGTGACTGACACACATACACGCAGAGAGAGAGAGAGAGAGAGAGAGAGAGAGAGAGAGAGAGATTCGTGACTTTACTTTCGCTGAGATAAATCTGTCTTATGAAGTGTAATTGAGATGAGTGAGATTGGACAGGCTGATAAACTGCTGGTCTGATATCAGCGTATGCAAAGGGCTCTTGCTCAGCCTCATAAACACTCACAAAATTTCACATACTATTGCACGTGTACGCACAGCCGCACGCACCTTGTGGCAGCGTGCAACATTGCTCGTACATGGGCTACTGAATCTTGCATCCTTGATCCTACCTACACGCTTGCAGACACAAGCATACTAAGAGAGATGGACACATCACGGTAAACGAGGCGGGCAATGAGGAATATAGATATGTAGGCAGCGGCGCTTGCAAGAAGGAAAAGGCAGACAGCACGGTAGGCAGGTTGACTGGCTGGATGTGTGTGTATCGAAGCTTGGCGCTCTCCACCTGATCATATCGATCTCCAGTGAGTGGCCCTGGGGCAGGCTTAGGTGTGGCATCCTCGAGTTCCTCCCCCCCCCCCTACCTTCCCATTATCCCCCCTGCACACATCCCTCCTCCCTCCCCTGACCCTTACCCCCCCCCCCCCCCCCCCCCCCCGTTCCCAGTCTCTTACTTTTCTTTCTCTTCTCCTTTGCTTTTCCCTTCTGGCTGTCTGTCTGTCTGTCTGTCTGTCTGTCTGTCTGTCTGTCTGTCTGTCTGTCTCTCTGTCTGTCTGTCTGTCTGTCTGTCTGTAGGTCTGTCCGTCAGTCCGTCCGTCCGTCCGCCCGCCCGCCAGCCCGCCCGCCCGTCCGTCCGTCCGTCCGTCCGTCAGTCTGTCCGTCCGTCCGTCCGTCCGTCTGTCTGTCTGTCTGCCTGCCTGCCTGTCTGTCTGTCTGTCTGTCTGTCTGTCTGTCTTTCTGCCTCTTTTTCTGTCTGTTTGTCTCTTTTTCTGTCTGTCTGTCTGTCTGTCTGTCTGTCTGTCTGTTTGTCTCTTTTTCTGTCTGTCTGTCTCTCTCTCTCTCTCTCTCTCTCTCTCTCTCTCTCTCTCTCTCTCTCTCTCTCTCTCTCTCTCTCTCTAACCTCCGCCAACGTCAGCGATCACCTCCCTCTCTTGTGATCTCCTCCCCTGCCGAGGTCTCCTCCCCCTGTGCCCCTAACCCACCGCCACCCCCACTCAGCTCCTCCAACGATCCTTCCTCCTTTTTCTCGAACCACTCCTCCTCCCCGCCCTCCCTCCCCATGCCCAGGGTCGGGGTCGTCACCGCGTTCAGACTGATGGGAATTTATGCTCCTACGTCATCTCACTGAAGTGGAACATCGATTACACGGCGCGTGGTGATAGAGAAGCGTAGAGCGAACGCCGCCAGGAGAGGAGAAAGAGAGAGAGAGCCTTTCCTCGTGGTCTTGAAGCTCCTTCCTCCTCAATCCTGCCTCCCTGCCTGCCTGCCTCACCTCCCGCTTCTCCCTGCCAGCCAGCCTGCCTGCCTCCCATCCTGCCAGCCAGTGTGTGGATACCTCTTCGGTAGCCTTCGATGAAAGGCGGTTTGGCGCGTGTCGCTGTCTATCCGCTCTGTCAGTGGCCAGCCGGGCGCGAGGCCTACGCGCTTGTGGAGTGTCCACTGCTAGGAGTGTAAAGGCCACCAGGCTCGCCTGTTGTGTCAGACAGACCTTTGTTGGAGTATCGTCGCCCACACCTGCTGCTCACATCTGGCCGTGCTTCTGGTCAGTAGAGTCTTTGTACTCCACCTCTTCTTTCAACGTTTTCTTTCACCTTTGAGTATTCACCGGAGCAATCTTGCGGAGTATCAGGCACTGTGTTTACCATTACATGACGAGATTTGTACCGAAACTACTTCTCTCCCTCCCTCTTCTCCTTTTTAAGTCATCATTGTCTTCATCATCCTGCTCCTTTTCCTTCAGAGTGATGTAAGATTTTATCATTGAATATTATCTGCAAGGGGAGGCACGCACCTACTACGCACTGTCATAACGGTCGTGTGCTAACGTGTTTATCGCGTGTCCCTCAGAGCGTATCTTCACTACTGGCTCGGCGTTCCTATAGGCCTTGAGTATAAAAACATTCTTGCAACCCATCCCCCAACCCCCCCAAGCCTTAGTTCGTTCTGCCGTCCTGTCTATCTTCTCTCTCGATCTCCACGCTGCTAGCTCGTTACTGTGTGCGCGCGTGTGTACATTGCTCCTGTAGGTGTGCTGCGTCTCTCTACTGGGCCTGCTCCAGTTTAGCAGTGTTAACTGCGTTGATGTCTGAGGCGGGGTAGGTACGTGCTGCCGGCTCGCCGTTCTGTGCTGTCTGTACAGCGCCGCCGCGGAGCCGCTTTTCCCAGACGCCAGATTCTTCCAGCCTTTGTCTTGAAGTGGAGGTAGGTGCCGATGGCGTGTTGTGCTGTGTGTGTGAGACAGGTGAACACCGTCCTTGATCGGTCAAGAGAAGTCCCAGCCCTAAACTGAGGATCTGTACTGGTTTGTGTTTTCTCGCACTCCCTTATCCCCCTCCCTGGTCCTTCAGTCAGCCACCCAGTCTTCCACGTCGTTGACGATCTGGTACAGGTATTGGGTTGTGAAAATCTGTATGTGTGTGTGTGTGTGTGTGTGTGTGTGTGTGTGTGG
>JAWQFJ010000562.1:105000-112500 GCA_034096865.1 Theodoxus fluviatilis
GAAGAAACGTCTGGAAAAACATGACTGCGCACAGCCGTGCTGGGCAAACGGCACATCTGCCAGCTCGATGTTTCATGCATGAAGAAGGAAAGGGCTTGGAGAGAGTCATGATCGAAGATTCTCCTCTCCCTGTGTCTCTCTCGCCTAGGAACTCGTCTGAATGGGTAGGCAACCCTGCAGCCCTCTGTGGAGGTTGAGAGCAGTAAGGGGAGAGGGACAGGGCAGAATAGGCTTTCTCGAACCAAGTCTCGGAATTGGGAGGAGAAGAGAGATGGAGAGTGAGTGGCGGAAGGGGAACGGAGGAGTTAGGGGAGGACGCAGGGAGAGGCAGAGGAAGGGGTGGGGGTAACAGCACTGATGAGGGGTGGGGAGGGGAGAGAGAGATCGGGAGGGCGCTGTCTGCAGGCTGTCTATGTGTGTCACGTCAGGCAGTGGGATCGAAAGATCGATAGTTCTCCGTGCTGACCTGATTGCCCGCCTGCTCCTCGCTATGCCCTCCCAGTGCGCACGTCAACAGTCTGGCCCAAGGTCTCTGTGGAAGTCTGCCTCCAAGACTTTTTTCAGGCCTGCCTGCTGGGCTGGCTGTAAGGCTCCTCCAAGACTGCCTCCAATGCTGGCTTCTGATAGGCTTCGGCTTCACCGTTGTCGCCATGGGTCCGTCTCTGTGCCTTCCGAGAGCCGCAGTTCCCTCACAAGTCGACTCTCCACCCTTAGCTGTGTGGGTTGCTTCCGCAAAGCGCTCTGCTTTGATCTGGTCTGAACAAATTTCATAGGGACAGGTCTCATAGGCGATGGCCTGGTAAACGTATCTCGCCTATTACGACTTGCTTTTCCGTGTTTGTTCCAGTGTTTGACCTTAAATAGTCGCCTGAACTAGTGACAGCACTTGCTGTCAATGGCATGTGGTTGATTTACATCGGCGTTGTAAACTCCCCAGTGGTTTTATTCTCGGTGCACCTTTAACTTATAATATATGCTCGTGGCTGCAGTCGAATAATACGGATGTGTATTTTTTAAATAGATAAATATAAAGACATGCCTCCCTCCCCCCCCAAAAAAAAACACCCACTGTTTTGATAGCAGCCCAGTACGCATGCACTTTGAGTGATAGCGTACTCTCAGTCGTGCGATACAAGAATAAGCTGCGTGTTCGAGATATACCTGAGTCCTTTTCAACAACCCCTGTTTGAAAAATGTTTAACTAGCAGCCCAGTTCGAATGCTTTTTTTACGTATGGGTATACTTTTGCACCTTAAGTCGTCCTACATAGAAATGAGACTGTTAGGTAGAAGATGTTTGTCTTTCTCAACGCTTACTGCCAAAAAGCAGTCCAGGTGGTTCTCTGTGAATGCCGTAGGGAATGTTGATTGCCTTCCACCTAGAATGGGGAAAGTGGTGCTCTCTAATTATAGTCATCTCGGGATTTAGCCATGAGCGGTATAAAGCATATGTCTGCTAAACCAGTTTAATCTGGTTGGAAGGCTACGTGCTGAGAGCGATTGTTCTTCACGAAGTCTACGACCTTGACGGCGAAACCGTGGTATCTGTGTCGCACTCTCACTCAAGCCAGTGAGTGAGTGAGTGCAGCAGAGATTTGACATGAATGACCCTGGACAAGCTACATGTATGTATATCACTGGAAGCGTAAGCCGAGAAGATTAAATATCATCATGCGAGCAATAGTGCATCAAGGAGTAAGACATTAAACACAACATAGGTGTTTAAACTATTTTGATTTCGGCTGCATTCAGCACGCCATGGATCGATAGTGTGCTTGAAAAGCAAATTAACACCTTTTATCGCCCATCCTTCATTTTCTTAAAGAAAGTTACAGCGCTCAGACAGGGAGCATATTATCCCTCCAGGTTTACTGGAGGTCCTACAGACTTTATCTGTCTGTCTGTCTGTGTGTGTGTGTGTCTGTCTGTCTGTCCCGTCTCCACGGCTTATATCTCAAAAACTACTGGACGGATTTCCTTGAGATTTTGCACACTAACTGGAAGTTAGGTCCGATTGAATGTATCAAATTTTCAGAATCGAGGCTTGAAGAGAAAGTGGTTTTTTTAAGGTCGTATAATCGAAGCACCTCTCTAAAAATTATTGAAATGACAATTGACGGAAAAGCCAAATTTGACGTCATTAATAGCATGACGTCATTTGCAAGTACAATTTCGATCCTATATGCCAGCAGAATTTCGAAACACCTGGGGATGGCGAAATTCCAACATGTGCGACGTCATCAATAACGTGACGTCATTTGCGAGGACAGTTTATAGGAGAATTAATTTAGATAGATATGTCCTCAGATGTCTTAGGCTGCGAGGCCTTTATCTGATCTTTTGATCAGTACTTATGGCTACTCTCACTCTCTCTGTCTCTCTCTCTCTCTGTCTCTCTCTCTCTCTCTCTCTCTCTCTCTCGATCTCTCTCTCGATCTCTCTCCCACCCACCCTCTTACTCTCATTCTCTCTTCCCTTCCTCCTCTTTTCCCAGCTCCCCTCCCCCCCCCTCTCTCTCTCCTCACTCTCTCTCTCTCTCTCTCTCTCTCTCTCTCTCTCTCTCTCTCTCTCTCTCTCTCTCTCTCTCTCTCTCTCTCTCTCTCTCCCACCCACCCTCTTACTCTCATTCTCTCTTCCCTTCCTCTCCTTTTCCCAGCTTCCCTCCCCCCCCCTCTCTCTCTCTCACTCTCTCTCTGTCTCGGTCATGAGAAGTGGTATCTGGGGACGGAAAGAATTGAGACTGTGAATGAGTACAGATATCTTGGAGCACTGTTCACTTCGAGACTGTCCTTTAGTATTTTACAGTCTGATCTTGTACTTAGAGCAAAAGCTGGCATGATTCAACTGACTAAGTGTCTACAAAAATTAGGAAATGTGTCACCAGATGTGTATTTCAAAATGTTCACTACCCAGATACAGCCGGTACTTTTGTATACATCAGAACTGTGGGGACTGTACAACTGTTCGGAAATAGAATCTGTACACCTACAAGCTATGAAAAGATTTCTCAATGTTCCTGTACAAGCTCCTAACTTGATGACGTATGGTGAAATCGGAAGATACCCACTGTATATCAATGCAACTTTACGGGCTATTAAGTACTGGTTGCGTGTACTTAAGATGGAGGCAACTAGATACCCTAACAAAGTTTACAAGATGATGCTCATCTCGGGAAATAATGGAAACTGGGTTGACAAAATAAAAGAAGTATTGTATAGATATGATTTTGCTGATGTATGGCGTAATCAGAATGTGCGGAATGAGACAGAGTTCTTGCTCGAGTTCAGAAAGCGCCTTATCACTGAGTACATGAATGTATGGACAGTTTCAATATCAGCGAGTGGTAGATATGAACTGTACAGATCCTTTAAGACAGAATTGAATAGAGAGAAATATTTGTATATATTAGATAAAAAAGTTTTTCGAGATGTTTATGTTATTTTTAGGATGGGATTCAGCGATCTGTTCACGCATAAATACAGATTTTCTACGGAGCGAGCTGATAATGCTTACTTATGTCCATCATGCTATGAAACAGACGAAAATGAACAGCATTTGTTACTTGAATGTCCTGCCTATGAAGATCTCAGACGAATGTATATATGCAAGTTGATGACGAATACATATGCCTTTGATGTTAAGGTACTCCTGTCGCTGGAGGAGCCTAAGGCAGTACGAGCGGTTGCAACGTATTTATATTATGCATTCAAAAGAAGAAAAGAAGCTGTTTCTATTGCTATGGCCGAAGAGGCATATTATGTGTAAGTGTGTTGTGATGGGCCGGTGGCCTAACAAAAATAAACCATTCGTTCATTCGTTCATTCTCTCTCTGTCTCTCTCTCTCTATGTCTGTCTCTCTCTCTGTCTCTCTCTCTCTCTCTCTCTCTCTCCCTCTCTCTCTCTCTCTCTCTCTCTCTCTCTCTCTCTCTCTCCCACCCACCCTCTTACTCTCATTCTCTCTTCCCTTCCTCCCCTTTTCCCAGCTCCCCCCCCCTCTCTCTCTCACTCTCTCTCTGTCTCTCTGTCTCTCTCTGTCTCTCTCTCTCTGTCTCTCTCTGTGTCTCTCTCTGTGTCTCTCTCTCTCTCTGTCTCTCTCTCTCTCTCCTCTCTCTCTCTCCCTCTCTCTCTCACTCTCTCTCTCTCTCTCTCTTCTCTCTCTCTCTCTCTCTCTCTGTCCCACCCACCATCTTACTCTCATTCTCTCTTCCCTTCCTTCCCTTTTCCCAGCTCCCCTCCCACCCTCTCTCTCTGTCTCTCTCTCTGTCTCTCTCTCTGTCTCTGTCTCTCTCTCTGTCTCTCTCTCTCTGTATCTCTCTTTCTCTCTCTCTCTCTCTCTCTCTCTCTCTCTCTCTCTCTCTCTCTCTTACCACATTTGAATATTTTGCCTCAAGGGCTGGATGTAAGTAAGAAAGGCAATACTGCCTAATTTCACTAACATTGTAAAATAAAGTTAGTTCGTTCGTTATGTCTGTACTGACTTAAGCTAAAAAACTTGTTACTGGTAGTCTGTTGGCTTGGCCTAATGGCAGTGAATCGATAATAAACTTGGCAGAAATAGACCTTAAGTATCCTAAAATGTACGAGACCACTCAAATTTCATGAACTATCATCCATTTTTATACAATTTACAGTGCAAAATATGAAGCGAGGGAGTTTACAGAAAAGAACGTTATAATTCCTTTACAAACACGTAGTAACGTCAGTTGCCAAATGAATGGCTCAGATGGTAAAGCGCTGGACAATTGTAACGTTAGGTCATGCGTGAACGGATTCGAATCCGCGCTGAAACTTTTTTCGAACCCGACCTGTTTTTTGTGTTTTTTGTGTGTTTCCCCCCCCCCCCCCCCCCCCCTCTTTTCTCGAGAGATTGCGGGTTTGAACCCAATTTTTTGTGTGTGCCAAAACCTGGAGGTTCAGCGCCAGCGGTTTTTATATAAGTCGAATGCAGTGCAAAAGTGCGACTTGGTTCAGAGCACGCGCGCTGCCTTAATGAGCTAGGCGTGGCCTTTTCTTCTTCTTAGCGACTGAAATAATTGTGGGGAGAATGCACATGCAAGAAACATAGTATGTAGAGCACAACGTATTCATCCATGCACGTGTATCGACTGACTACATGGCAGGGAAGCACCCAAGGGCTTTCTGCCGTAAAATCTCTGTGGTCTAGGTCTACGACACTAACAAAGGCATCCTGTGCTTCCTTTAACTGAACAGCGTTTCTGCAACTACAGGGTGGAGTCTTGAATGGCCCAGATTGAGGCTTTCTGAGCAAGAGATCCCGAGGCAATCGATACAAGTGGCTTATTTGCTGTGCATCTGGGCAAATCTCGTCCACCCTCCTGAGTTGCCCACCTTGGCTGAAAAGGGGGAGGGGGGAAGGGGGAGGGGGGAGGCAGAGTAAGTGGCGCCCACAGAGGTAAAGGAGAGACTGGACTCCCTGCTATGATAACAACGAGGGGGACGCAGGCTGAGCCGTGTCAGACCTGTGCCCGAGCCTCCTCCTTGCCGCTGGGAGACCAGTCAGTCCCGGTAAGATCTCACTGCATGCGTCACTATGTGAACAATGACGCAGTGAACGCGAGGTACTGTGAATGAAAGTGCTGGGCAAGTACTTTAGAAGAACAGTCACGCGTTCACGCAAAGTCATAGAAATGGGAAAGTGTACAGGCGTAACGTGGAGGATTTTCATGTGTGTGCGCGTGTTTTTGTGTGCATGCGTGAGTGCGCGTGTGTGCATGCGTCTGTTTGTGTTTTCGTCCGAACTAATTTTGCCATGTGATACTGATGTACAAACCTGAAGCTTTACATGTATATCCGTCTCCCGGCCTGACAGTGAATAAGAAAACTGATGTGAAGAGCACAAGCGTAAACACGTCAATCGATGACCAGACACGTTCTTACAACCGTTTATCTTGATTCATCATTTAGAATTGAATGAACATCTCTTGCGTATTTCAGTGCTTACTTGAACAACACTCACCCCCACCCACCCACCTCCGATCGTTGTCACCTCCTGTCATTTACTCCTTCCTTCACCTCATAATTATCTGTTCTCGTCTACCATTTCGTTTCTTTTCTGTCACACTCCTCTTTCTGCTGACCAAGCGGTTGTGAGCCAGTCAACAGTGCCCGGGAGTTCAAATAGGTGATATGCAAAATAGGTGATATGCATCAAAACCCAAGCTGTTAGACGCTGTCAGCAAATGCGAACAGATTGCAATCTTGATTTCGTGCACTGTTATTAACGTTATGCAATATCCTCTCCCTCTACACTGAAAGTAACTATGATCACACTGCAATTATTGAATCATCCCCTAGCAGTTCGTTGGATCTTAGGACTGATTCAGCGGGTGCAATTGAGTGTATTTGACTCTGTCAACATCCACAGCTTTCGGCATTTGACCAGAGGCAGCGGATCTTTCAACAGTGCTAATGTCCACGATAAATCACATTTCGCGGGTCACCTCGCACTGAGCACTGATGATCGGCCTCATGTCATCATCACTGTGCGGGAAAGTGACCGACACACTGGACATGACCCTTTGACACGTGCATGACCCAACAGCCTCAGGCTTGCCTGTATCTCTGCCCAGGGATGGATGGATGATCCTCTGTCCAATGTATTATCCACCTCCCATGTGGTGATCTTCGTGTCTTCCCACTGGGATGGATGGATGGATGGTGTTAACGGCCTATGAGTCTTTGTTTGCCATATAAGGCCATTAAGCACGAATATCACTAGTATAGTTTTAGAGGGATCACAAATAAAGTCACGATGTCACTTGTTTTTCGCCGCTTACGAATCGCGCAGGGAGACGCGGCTGGTCTATTCTGACCCTGTTCCCAAGTCTACACGACCATCGGTTTTTTGTCTCTGGCCCTTCGATTGCCGGCGCGTGCGCGTATATATATATGTGTGTGTGTGCTCACGCGTGCGTGCGTGCTTGTGTGTGTGTGTGTGTGTGTGTGTGTGTATTTCTAACCGTCACTTCCTTTTTTACTGACGTTATTATCTTAACTTTACTTGTATATATTTATCTTTCTTCTATCTTTCCATCCACACTGCATTTCCTCTCCCTGCAGGCGATGTCCACATCATCATCGCCTTTAAACTTTGGTGGGGGTCAGTTGTCCAGCATTGATCACATAGTTTGACTCCCATGCCCCTCCTCTTCTATACCCCTGTGCCCTTTGACATGGGAAGTGGTAGGCTGTAGATCTCAGTGACTGATTGACTCAGTGACGTGGCGGACATGCAAACTCACGAAAACGTTTGACCTGACCTTCAGGCCCGCGGCAGACATCTTGGAATGTTGCTTCGTGCAGTTACGCTCATGGATGGATGGCAGACGGCAAGAGTACGAACCATCAGACTTTCGATATTCAGAGAGTAGATTGTCTAGGATGGTGACTGCGTTGAGACTGACAGCTGGGATGCTGAATTTAATACAAATGTCATCTGCTTTGGCGTTTGATACAGTAAGATTGGTTCGTAAAGTGTTCC
>JAWQFJ010000562.1:117500-132500 GCA_034096865.1 Theodoxus fluviatilis
TCTCTTCCTTTCTCTGACGGTGTTCATTTCTTGTTTTCTTGAGTTTGCATCTACTCTCTCTCTCTCTCTCTCTCTCTCTCTCTTCTCTCTCTGTCTGTCTCTGTCTCTCTCTCTCTCTCTCTCTCTCTCTCTCTCTCTCTGCCTCTGTCTTTATGTATTTCTCTGTCTCTGTCTTTGTCTGTCTGTCTGTCTGTTTCTCCAACCTCTCTCTCTCTCTCTCCCTTTCTCATACCACTCTCTGTATCTGCCCCCCCCCCCCCTTCTCTCTCTGCCCTCCCCCCCCCTTCTATATCGATCTCTCTCTCTCTCTCGTCTTGCATTCTTCCTAGATCTACTCATGTGAATGTCCTTCGATCCCTTCTCTCCATTGTCACCACTCTCTGGCCCTGCTCTCCTCTGTCTATCTCCCTTTCCATCACTGTCTGTGTGTCTGTGTGTGTGTCTGTGTGTATGTGTGTCTGTGTGTGTGTCTGTGTGTGTGTGTCTGTCTGTCCGTCCGTCCGTACATTCGTCCGTCAATGTGCTCATTCTCTTTTCTCTCTCCTTCACTATTCATCGTCGTCTCTGTCTGCTCTGCCCAGCTTCTTTGTCTTCTATCTCCACTCTGATTTTCTTGCAGATTGAGTGGAAGAATCGAGGATGAGTGTTGTGTTCCTACTCGTGTAAGAACCTTTGTCGGTGCGTGTGTGCGTGTGTGTGCGTATGTATGTGTATATGTGTGTGTGTATGTGTGTATGTGTGTGTACTGCGACCGTACTTTGCTTATGCGCAAGAATAACCTAAAGGTACGATGCACATAAACGGAAAGCGGACATACATGTAGGTAGACACACACACAGAGATATACACACACAGACATACACAAACATATACACACATGCACACGTAGAGGTACACACAGAGACACACAGACCAGAGATAGAGAGATATATATAGAGAGAGACAGACAGACTCACATAGACAGACAAAAACAGATAGACCGACCGACCGACCGACCGACCGACCGACAGACAGACAGACAGACAGACACACACAGACACAGACAGACAGACAGACAGACAGACAGACAGACAGACAGACAGACAGACAGACAGACAGACAGACAGACAGACTAGTACACGAGGACAACAGGGTTGTCTACTTGTATTTAGGGAAATATGTAGTAGAGCGAATGATTAAAGAGTTAAGACGGAAGGAAACAAGCAGGAAATTAATGATTTGCCAACAGACTGGAAAATTGTTCTTTCTGAATTTTGAGAGACTTGAAAACAACCACAAATTGTTTTAAGGCAATCTAACAGACTGAACCGTGTTTACCTGGAACACCGGTTTTTTTGTTGCTAGAACGATATGTTTCCACCATCCACACTTCCCGCTGTCTGCAGCCTTTCAGGCAGATCGGGGGTAGGTCGTGTAGCCAGCCCTCCATACACGACCAACGCCAGACAGTCGGGCAAAGACGTGGAGACTGGCGATAATCCGACCCTGGGTTGTGGTGGGCTCGGCACTAATGAATGATAAGACACTACGGTCACTCCCACGGGGTCCCTGGCATGACGGTCTTTAAGGCGCGATCACATGTCTCATTACTACAATAATTAATTGACCTAGAAAGCCAGAGGCGGCCAATTATAGAGAGAGATGATACTTCCTTGTCGGATATAGCGCTTGCGCCGCGCTATATACTCGCTCCTTTCAAGCACTGTTGGGACCCTGTCAACATCGCCCGCTCTTTCCATCGTGTTCTCTGTTGCTCTGTTGCGGGAGAAGAGGACCAGCTGACCCCTGTGTTCTTTGAGAGATTCAGGAGATTTGTTTGGTTGTCTGCGTCGAGATTCCCGGCAAGACGTTAAAGGTAAACGCTTTGGGCTACCGTGATGGGATGGTAAACATTTTGAAGGAAAATGTGCATGAGATACTCCTAATCCATTTATTTCCGTGCTTATCTTGATCAGAACGTGTTAAGAGAGAATAATTGATTCTGGAAACTGTTATACACAGATTCAAGTTTCAACTGTGTGTATTACATCTCACTGGTGATAGATTTTCCTTGAAAAAAGAAGGCCAGATAAAATTGCTTGGTCGACTTTTCCCCGGGGACAGTCACAAATAGGACTTAGTTTCGAAATCAGAGTTCATCCATTCATCGTGACTGTAGCGGAACCCTGTAACGGATGTAGATGCTACGCGAAGGTGTGGACAGAGGAGTGAACAGTCAAGAACACAGTGGGCGGTATATGTAGTGACTGGCCGCTTGGAGGAAAGGCAGAGAGAGAGAGAGAGAGAGAGAGAGAGAGAGAGAGAGAGAGAGAGAGAGAGAGAGAGAGAGAGAGAGAGAGAACGAACGAAGGGGGGGGGGCAGATAGAGACAGAGAGAGAGAGAACGAACGAACGAACTTTATTTTGCCTTTCTTACATTCAGTCCTTGAGGCTTGAGAGAGAGAGAGAGAGAGAGAGAGAGAGAGAGAGAGAGAGAGAGAGAGAGAGAGAGAGAGAGAGAGAGAGAGAAAGAGAGAGAGAGAGAGAGTATGTGTCACTGTCGATGTGGACAGTAACCTTCCAAGCGCAGTATGTTGTCCTCGCATTCCTGAGGCTAGGGTATTTTCAAAGTTAGTTTTTAATTTATGTATGTCAACTTCATCTCTAAAATCTGTTTCAGTGATAGTTTCCATTAGCATATCACACTTCTATTAAACCCATCTCTGTTGGTTTGGATACCATTACTTTTTTTTCACAACTTTCTGTCTGCACTTACGTGACCTCAAGCAAATAGGTGAAACACGTTTCGTTTGGTTCTAGTGCCGAAGCACTTGCTTTCAGTCTGTCTACCTATTCCCTTATCTCTCTGTTTTTCGTTCCACCTGCCCGTCTCTCTCGATTCTTGCCCACTCGCCCACCCCTAATCTTTTTTGTGTTGTTTCCATTCATGTTTTTTTCGGCGTCGAAGGGACCTTGACTCCATTACTGTAGTGCGATGAAAAGTACGAGGTACCGTGTACTTTTTTCAGTCTTCCACACACTGAAATGGACATACGTGTGTGTGTGTGTGTGTGTGTGTGTGTGTGTGTGTGTGTGTGTGTGTGTGTGTGTGTGTGTGTGTGTGTGTGTGTGTGTGTGTGTGTGTGTGTGTGTGTGTGTGTGTGTGTGTGTGTGTGTTTGTGTGTATGTGTGTGTGTGTGTGTGTGTGTGTGTGTGTGAGAGAGAGAGAGAGAGAGAGAGAGAGAGAGAGAGAGTGTGTGCGTTCGTGCGTGCGCGTGTGTGTGTGTATGTTCATTTTCCAGAGTCGTCATTCATCTGCCTGCTTCTTAACACATACATGTACTCCAGCTTAAATTTGATATTACGTACAAATACACCATAACCATTGCAGCTATCTCTGCTCTATTTGTGTATTAGCTACTATAATCCACCACGTCTAACTACAGGTGGCATGTATTGGTACATCGCTCCTTTTTTCTTATTTTTCTTCTTTTTGTCGCGCGAACAGAACTGAAACGTTTAAGAGCGAAAATAATCTGCTTGACAAGTCAAACATAATATGTGAATGTTGTAGGAATCATGTCTGATTATGCTGTGTGCTATCTATTTGCCGGTTGACAAGCTTTCATTACCTGGTGATTCTATTTGCATGCAACCCTTGATTTGACTCGCTTATGAAAGTTAATAGACTCTAACCGTTGCAAGTGTGCCCGGTTCCTCGTTTTGTTCTTAGTCATTAAGTTTTAGTAGTATTGCGTGAATCTGAATGTTTCTCATAGTTGTTCTGTTTCTACGTATCTGTCTGTCTGTCTGTCTGTCTGTCTGTCTGTCTGTCTGTCTGTCTGTCTGTCTGCCCGCCTGCCTGTCTGTCTGTCTGTCTGTCTGTCTGTCTGTCTGTCTGTCTGTCTGTCTGTCTGTCTGTCTGTCTGTCTGTCTGTCTGTCTGTCTGCCTGTCTGCCTGCCTGCCTGTCTGTCTGTCTGTCTGTCTGTCTGTCTGTCTGTCTGTCTGCCTGCCTGTCTGTCTGTCTGTCTGTCTGTCTGTCTGTCTGTCTGTCTGTATGTATGTATGTCTGTCTGTCTGTGTGTCTGTGTCTCTCTCTTTCTCTTTCTCTCTCTTGTCTGTCTGTCCGTCTGTCTGTCTGTATGTATGTCTGTCTGTCTGTGTGTCTGTTTCTCTCTCTTTCTCTTTTATCTTTCTTTCTCTTTATCTCTTTCTCTATCTCTCTCTCTCTCTCTCTCTCTCTCTCTCTCTCTCTCTCTCTCTCTCTCTCTCTCTCCTCTCTCTCTCTCTCTCTCTCTCTCTCTCTCTCTCTCTCTCTCTCTCTCTCTCTCTCTCTCTCTCTCTGTGCCTCCCTTCCATTTACATCAAGTTAAACCATGCAGTTTTATTCGGCTGTTGTTGGGTTCTGCAATCTAAGCCTTGTGTTTTTGTGTGTTTTCCAGACTCTGACTCAGGATTGCCTGCACATCCTGAGTTCATTTTCCGCTCGGTAATTCGCCTTACTGGAAGCCGTGGCAACGAAAGGAGACGCTGAGAAAAAGGAGGCACCGACCATGGGACGAAAGAAAATACAGATCTCCCGCATTGGGGATGAACGGAACCGACAGGTAAGCCTCTGCCCTTGTTGTCTCCTCCCTGCGTCTGTTAGGCTGGCGATAATTATGTCGAAGTTAAAGCATGCGATGGGGTGGACCTGCAGGCGGCTGGCACGATAGAATATCAGAGGATGTCAGGATGTCCCATTTCTGCAAGCAGTGAAATCTATAGCTCATGAAAGACAGTGGAGCTACGGAGAAGGCAAATACAAAATGTCAACGTTGCGCTGCGAAGCCCGAGCTGGATTTGCTCTTCTTTCAAAATGGGCGCAAGGAGAAGAAGGCGTGCTGGGGTGGCAAGGCATGATAGATCATTTCCAGAGTAAGTAGGCTGGACAGGAGTTGTCGACTCTCGCAGTGTTTCCCCTTCCTTTTGGATGTACCTCCATATGATTAAATACTTACATCTCCCATCCAAACGCTTCTCTGGGATTATAATGGCGCCCACATCTTGTGGGGAAAATTTTTATGAAATGTCTTTGAGAGTTTTGTGTTGAAACGGGCTGGGTGCTAAAACCATCGTAACCTATAACAAAATACCGCTTTTTACGCAGTAATCTGAGGACTGTTCTATGCGCAATGGAAAATACAGCAGTCACATCTTCAAGTAACCCCACTAGTGAGGTGGACAGGTGGCTACAGTCGGACAGACCTGCAGAGTGCGGGAGAGGACGAGGGTCAGACCGGCTGGACGGAGGGGGGGGGGGGGGGGGGGGTTGTCTTGGGGGCTGAACGTGGCTCCGTTTCTATTGTTCTTTCTGATACCTTGTCAAACGGGCAAGAGCCCCGTCCATGGGTAAGGAAGATCCTTGTTTGTCGGGGGGTTGCGTGTGTGTGTCCAGTAGATCTGCCTGTGTGTGGGCTAGACCTAGGGATGAGGTGGCTCCTCCTAGGCTTGGAAGGGGGAGGGACATTGATTCGAGGGGGTGAAAGTGTGGTGGGGGTGGGGTTTGGAAAAGGAGGTAGGTGAGGGGAGAAGGAGATGAGAGCGGGGTTTGTCTAGATCTGGGACTAAGCTAGACACGGGGCCGTGCTAGAGCTTTCGCCCCATCCCCATATGAGGTTGGGAACGAACCCAAGACATGGGGCTTGAAGGAGGATTTCGTTAGACTCGAGAGCGTGAGTAAAGTTGTCGTAGTCTTGGAGGGGGAGGAGGAGGAGGCTTTGTCTAGACCTTAGACTGAAATGTCTGTCGTGCTGCATCGGCTGGACTGAAGGGGCAGGCATGTACGGCCAAGGTAGGGGTGGAATGGGGCAGGAAAGTAGGGGGTAGGTGTGGGATTTCGAGTCTAGGTCTTGTTCTAAGAGATTCTTGTGTCCGCAAAGGCAGGCCACCTATGGGCTTGGGGAGAGAAGCTGCGTGGAAGATATGGCGGAAAGGGCACGGCCGTCCACTCTCCTCTGGATCTCAGCACTCCCCTCTATTCGGACACCCAGGCACTCACACAGACCCACTGTCCGTCTGGCTTCTAACAATGATGCGCGATCAGGTGCCACAGGCCTAGATACACAAACACTGCTGTCTGTCTGGAGATGAACGAAAGCTTACTCCAGTCAGTCCTTACATTATCCAAGATGCTCCAGTACTGTAATACGGTTGCTTATCTACAGTTTTCACACTAATCGCATCTGAAACTTCATGGTGAGCGGAAGACATTGATACTCTTCTCAACAGTAATGCGCATTGTTTCTTAGCATCTCACAATAAGAGATATCTATCATGCCTCGGGTACGTTCGGAAATGCAGAGCTCGGATGAGGGACACTGAAGTATGGGATATTGTTTTTGCCTGGCAGTGCAAACATGTTGTGAAACAGTGGATGAGCGGATAGGACAGGTTCAAAGCAAGACAAACCAGCACTGCTTGTAGAGATATTAAACACTAGTAGGTCGGCAGTGAATTTCTTTTGGCAGTTTTCCTTGTTAAGATACAATACTTACTCTGTGCTTTTTTATCTCTACAATCCGCTTCACACAATTCACTTGCTATGTGAAAAGGTGTTTACCTCTGTGAAAAACTTAGGGGGGTTGGTGTCGTTGGGGATGTTGTTATGTCTTTCCAAAGTGGAAGCGACTTCTTTCGGGCGGGCGATATAACGATAGAGGCTTCCTCTGCTTGCGATAGTTCTTGCAGCTTGTAATCATTCTATCAGTGTTAGTACTATATGAATTCAAAACGTTTTGGATTAATCTCAACTTCCCGCTATGACCGATTCCTGTGTCTTCTAAGAAGAAAATGTATACCCCCATCTATCAGTATACTTATGCCTTCGACAACAGCATCATTCATTTGTGTGATCAACTATATGCGCACGAAGATAAGACTTCCTGATTCTCCTTTATTAGCGTTGTGAATCAACAGGTAGCGCTTGCAACGACAGGCTTTGCCGGGGAAAATCTCCATAGGTGCCTGTGAAATTTCCCATTGAAAAAAGCCTAGGAAATTCTAGCCAGATTCCTTATGCTGGAACCACAAGTGGATGCCTTGGCTGGGACCCAGCACACTGGCTGTGTGCCAACCAGAGATGGGCAGACTGCTTAGACCGCCCTGACCCTCCGCTCACCTTCAGCTTAGCTACAGCCTCGGGGTATCCCAGCTGCCCAGACAGGAAACAAATGCTGGAGAAAGACTGGTTGGAAAGACGGGGTGAAGGGGGAGGGGGTGGGGTGGCGAGGGCTGTAGATGGTGGTAACTATATTTCAGTGATGGTGGTAATGATGATCACTATGGTGATGGCAAAGGTGGTAGTGATACTGGTTTTACTTTTAGTTTAGGTGGTAGTGATGATCGAGACAGTGTTGTTCTTTTTTCAAAATCCTGAGGGAATGATAATACAGCATCTCATTGGTGTGATAATTATATAAAGGTAAATCTAAAAACATTCTCATCTATTTGTTTATTTACACCAATTAAATGCAGCGGCCCGTCAGCGTGCGTGGCCCTCCAGCTTTGCGGTTTTTCCTGCACCCCTCTCCTTGGACTAGTCCACTAATGTGGCCCGTTATCGGAAGTGTAACCTTTTTTGTGGTCGTTCATTGCATGGGAGTGTTGTATCACAGTCTCTTTTGACATTGCTTCAACTTGCTGAAATTGTTCCATCAGTTTCGACCACAGGTCGAACGTGCATGAAATTCAGTGGCGAGGCAGGGTGGACTGGATCGCACACGGCACTTGATACGAGAAAGTAGGCGCTGACCAGAGAAAAGAAGAGCCAAGATTAAGTTAGGCCTCTATATCACTATGGCCGACATTAGAGGTGGAAAGGAAACGACATGGCTCTGCCGTGAGCAGAAGGCTTGGCAGGATGATGGAGGATGAAGGGAGACAGGAGGATGAGAGAGAGAGAGAGAGAGAGAGAGAGAGAGAGAGAGAGAGAGAGAGAGAGAGAGAACATTTCTCATGTCAGAAACGTGTCAGCAGATTAAGACGGAGATAGTTTTGTTTGGTCCTTAATTGAAACTAATTTTGCACGATGGCGGAGTGAAAGAAGGAGGAAGACAAAGTAGAGAAGGCCGAGGTGGAAGATGGGGGGAAGGAGGCAGGCAAGAAAAGGGGTGAGGGCAGTCAGCTGATTGAAGAGAGAAAGTGGCTGCCACTCCTTCCTGCTTCCCTGCCAGCCTGCCAGGTCTCACGAGAGGGATGGGGCCACTCAGCTTCAGCAGCTGCTGCCTCTGATACTGAGGGTGTACAGGTGGCCGCTTTCTGTATCCCTGCCCTCTGCAGGCGGTCTTAGAGATACATACAACGCCAGGTATCAGTCCTTGATACGTTGTTGAAACGACAACACGTTAAACTGCGTGGAGACACGTGGAATGAGATGCAAGATATATAAAAGGCACACCTTTTCTACTAAAATGTCTTCATTCAGGTGCTAAGATTAAACGCATGTACTTAATGGAGGGACCTTTGGAAGTCATGCAGTGTTGGACCATGGTGCTTTGCCATTAAAAGAAAACGCTGTATGTGGCACTGGAGACTTGTGTGAAGGACTCCCGCTATTGACTACGGTCCATATTTACGTTAGCCAAGTTCTTACGCAAAAAAAGAGTTATGGTTAAAGTAACATGGCAACAATAGCGACGAGAAAATAGGGTCGGTTCTTGTTCATTTTGGAAGGGGCCAGATTGAACATAAGCCACTCTTTCTTTCACTGACATACTTAAAAACAAACTTTAGTGGATTCCCTGAGTGCTCATTGGGCAGGGAAGATGGGACAGCGTGCAGTGCGTTATCGTCCATTTCTTTACTTTGGGGGTGGGGATGGGGATGGTTGGGTTTTTGTATGTTCGGAAAATGTTTTGGATCATCAGGAAAAATAGGGTCGGTCTATTTACCATAACTACAACTATTGTGTGTGTGTGTGTGTGTGTGTGTGTGTGTGTGTGTGTGTGTGTGTGTGTGTGTGTGTGTGTATGTGTGTGTGTGTGTGTGTCCTTATCTCAATACCATTTTTGGATGTTTCTGCCCTCCTAGTCTCCACTCCTTGAGGATTTGACAGATTGTGGAAATGGACCCATGCAAATCTCGCTTCGTATATATATATATATATATATATATATATATATATATATATATATATATATATAAACCCTGACGTTTGAAATAAGCATTGCTGTCGTGAGGTACATGTATGTAGCAGAAGAAATTCTACCTCAGAGCTGGGGTGTGGCATGCAGTGTAAGCACGAAGTATATCCGAGGTATGCCGTGCAGCCAGGTGGCTAGTGTTCCCCACTCTCACTCAGTTGGCAGCGATCAACGCCCCTCACCATGAATCAAATGTTTCGCTGTGGTGATCAAGGATGAAAGTGCCCGGCCAGACAAATGTTCATATGATATAAATAAACATATTTTAAATGTAAAGTAAATAGCATGCATAAAAGAAAGGTCGTACCAATCGGTTGGTCGGATCAGAAAGTCTGTTTCCGACTGCATAATTGCAGTAATGCGCCTCTGTCACAAAATCCTGGTATAATGTCTTATTGCTGTGATGATGTCTATGCTTATCACATGTTCTCTCCCAACATGCATTCGTCGTGTTTATTACTTGGACAAAACAAGAGTGGTCGCGAGCGACGTAAGACAACTTTCTCAGTGTGAAAAGCCATTTGCCATGCTCAGTGGATCCTAGCCATTTCGCCCGTGTTATCACCTCAGTACCCTAAGTTAACGTGTTCGTCTTTCTCAGGTGACGTTCACCAAGCGGAAGTTCGGTCTCATGAAGAAGGCCTACGAGCTGAGTGTGCTGTGCGACTGTGAGATCGCCCTCATCATCTTCAACAGCGCCAACAAGCTCTTCCAGTACGCCAGCACCGACATGGACAAGGTGCTCCTCAAGTACACCGAATACAACGAACCTCATGAGAGCCGGACCAACAAAGACATCATAGAGGTAAGGACAGAGAATGGACCTGCTGTTCGAATGTTGAATATGTAAGTGTGAGTGTGTGTGTGTGTGTGTGTGTGTGCGTGTGTGTGTGTGTGTGCGTGTGTGTGTGTGTGTGTGTGTGTGTGTGTGTGTGTGTGTGTGTGTACATGTTCGTCGTAGTCCATCTTCATTTGACCTATGACATTAATGTATTTTGGCTTTTTCAGAGCATGTATGTTTTTCCACTGGCAGCTAGTGTCCTTCTTTCTTCTCTGTGTGTTCCCTCTCGTGCTTTTTTCTGCATGCAAACTTTGCCCTTACACGTGGTCGTCTTTTCTCTGCCTCTGTCGTGTATCTTTTCTTTGTCAGCAAGCAGCATGATCCTTACTATAGGACAAAAAGGTTAAGGATATAGCTCCTATCGTGTTTATTCGTGGACCGTGCGAAGCAATAGCTTTCAGATTAGGTCACTGACTTCGTTCAGCGTGCACAAGGCAACATTGGCATGACCACATCAGATGACATGTGTCTCAGCCTTACTTACAGTGAGTCTCATTGTGGGATTCTGTTGATAATTTCTCCGCTTTTACATTAATAATCCCCAGGAGTTAAAAAAAGCTGTTCAACTAAATTTAGTTATTAAATGCACAGTAAACTGACGAGAACTTTGCTGCCCATTTGCTATTTAAAGAAGCAACGAAGCGGCTCCAAAGATGCACGCAATTCCATGTAGCTTTTTTTAGAGTGGCGGGTGTGTGGGTGGTAAATGGAGTTTTCTATTGCGTCTTTTTTCAACATCTGCGTTTGCCACATTAGTATGGGATAGATGCAACGCACGAGGCAGTCGAAGGCTGCAGGGCTTGGCTGTCCGAGTTGATTTGTTTCTCGTCCTTTTGTCGCTAATGGAGATTGAGCCGGGTGCAGTGCATCAGTTTTGTCCGGGAAGGTAACTCGATCTGCAAGGCTCTGATGTATCCTAATGCTGAACGCTTTGCCTCGACATTTTGCCAGTGCCTGGCTCCAGAACTGGCTCAGAATGGCGCTTTGTCGCAGAAGAGTGCTGTGGTGAGTTGTGTGGGCTGGGTCTGCCCCTCTCATCAAAGGAGCTCTCTCAGCCGATGTATTTTTACGTCTGCCCATCACTGGGTCAGCTCTTCGTCAATCCGGCCCAGGGCATTTCATTTGGGGGCACTTGGAGTGAAATCGACTACGTCACTGTGACGTCAAAGTTGGCATTCAGGTATAAAAAAGCGCCAAGTGCGTCGTCTGCTCTCATGGCGTTGGCCAACTCCCTTACTCTCTTTCATCCTTCCCTTGTCTCTTGATTTGGAAGGGATGAATGACGGATTATGACGTCATTTACCGTTTAGACGACGTGATTACCCAAGCAGACGTGAGATTGTCGCACGGCACAGACTACAGAATGTCATCATACAGCGCTAGTATCAGGGAAGTCGTGCCGAGTAATTGGTTATCTGACCCACTGGCTCTTCACAAGGCCGTCTGTTGTTGGCGGCAGTGCCCCGTTTTGGGACAGGACATTGCACGGCCCATTCACAGGCAGCAGTGAATGAAAACGCGAAGACAAGGCAGACAGACTTAAAAGTATTTCCATTTTAAAAATTAACGCGACGCTACCAAGAGAATAACGTGCTTACCCGTCGTGCGCAGAATATGAATTTTATAATCTTCGGTCCTCAACCAGCAAGATATTGCTTCATCAGGAGAAAATGACTTCAAACTGAAAACGAAGTCTGTGTATTATTGAAACAGACTGAAATTTGTTTCCATTGTTTATTTTGCGTGAGAGGCGCTATTTCCCTCCCTCCCCCTCCTCCCCCCTCCCCCTCCCCTCTCTTCCCCCTCCCCCTCCTCCCTCCTCCTCCCCACTCCTCCCCCCTCCCACCTCCTCCCCCCCTCCCACCTCCTCCCCCCCCTCCCCCCTCCTCCCCCTCCTTGTGGTTACGCAGTCCGTGTGTGAGAAGTTAATTTCAGGGGTTGATTTGTTCTACGAAGCCTCAGTAGCGAGGCAGGTTCAGGGTTTGGAAGTGCTGCGGAAGGTTTGGGAAAGGACATGTTGATTGAGCAAGCAAACCAACACGCCCGCGTCACGATTAAGTAATAATTGCGTGGAAGCAAGCATCCCCTGCCCCACCTACAAATCCATTCCCTCCCAATTTCTCCTGTCCTCCCCACCCCCCACCCACGTCTTGGACACCCACCCTCCTACCCCCACCTCCCTGTTCCCTCCTTCCCCCCTCCTCCCCCCCCCCCCCCCCCTCCTTTTTCGCCCGCATATGCTGCTCTCAAGGTAAGGCATCGGTTTGAATCATATTCCGTATTCGATTTATTTATCCATACTCATTTCTCTATCTCTCTCTGTCTTTCTACCCTTCCCTCCTTCCCCCTTCCCCCCCCCCCCCGCCCCCCCCCCCCCCCCCCATCTCTTCCATGTCCTGGCTTACAAGCACAAACATTACAATACTGCTTTTAACGCCCTTAAAATACTTATTTAAAAAAACTAAGTCACACAAGCACATGCCTGCACCAGTCTGGCGCGCGCGCGCAAACACACACACACACACACACACACACACACACACACACAGAGAGAGAGAGAGAGAGAGAGAGAGAGGGGGGGGGAGCAGAGAGAGAGAGAGAAGAGGGGGGGGGGCAGAGAGACGTACACGAACATACACACACAAACCAGCCAGTCAGTCAGCCAGACGGGCGGAGAGAGACAGAGAGAAAGAGAAAATGTTGTTTGTGGGCACAGCCATCAAAGCAGAATGACTGGAAGTCATGATGAGAGATCTGCTAACAAATAGAACATCCAAGCTTGTGAAAAACGCCTAGCATCAGAAGTCCAGGAAGTTTTGGACAGAATCAGGCGTTTGTTTTGACGAAAACACGTAATCATCCACGCTCTAGCGCTCGCAAACACATGAGAAAATGTGGTTGTCTCTTTTGCAAAAAAGTGAACAAATGATGACCTGATGAAAAAACACTAGTCAGCGCAAATAGCTATTATGAGGAAACGAAAAAAAGCCAGTCGCTGTTTTATCCTTCCTATTATTATTTCTGGCTGTTCGAGCTTGACGCTGCGTGGTGGGTTCATGTGTGAGAGGAAGATTTCTCTATCGCCAAAGTTATCTCTTAGATAAACTTGAGATAGAAAATACGCAATAAAATGATCGATGGCCGATGACTGCCCACGTTGCAATGAAGACCTACACCGTTTTCTTTATCATCTGAAAAAAGACCAGTTTCGGCGACAAGGTGTCATTGCTTCCACACGATCGACTTGTCGTCGTCTGGAGAGCGCGAGGCCTGACAGCTAGCTATACATAGGGCGTGGGCTGGTCGTGTTGCCATACCTGACAGTGCCGGTCCCCTCTGTCTTGCTTTGTTTTCCTCGCCTGCGACCCAGAGTGGCGCCCAAGGCCAGCAGACAAAGACTGCCGTGACAGTCGTTAGGGTCACTTGTGTCAAAACGCTGCCAGCATCCTGTTGACGGGGAGCTGTGACAAGCCAGTGACATAGAGATCTCCCCTTCGGCGTCCTAGCTCGCACGTGGAATGCAAGCCAGACCTGGGCTGGGTGATTGCAGAAAATGCAGTGGGAGTGCACATTCCGTCTGCGTTTGTCTCCGTGTCATGATGTAGGTTCCTGGGTTTCGCTGTGGTTGTCATAACCACCCACGCGAGTTCTTGGTGCACTTCAAACCGTTTGATGCAGACACATGTTGGTCAAGTGCATAATGATGGGCGTGCTGATCAGAGGTCTGTAGTGCCTCGGTGATCTTGACTGGGGCGATGAGGAAGGTCGAGACAGGTATCTTCGCTGCTAGCATTGTGCAGAGTAGCAAACCTGTTGTCAAAGGAAGATAGGTGACATGGACACGGTATTGGCCATACTTATCCATAGTGATTACAGAGATGATGATGATGATGAGGAGGAGGAGGAGGAGGAGGAGGGCGAGGAGGAGGAGTTCTTTCGTGATTGGGAAATCAACGCTGGCACCGCTGTTTCTGCCATCAACAGTGACAGCAACAGGGACGATGACATAGAAAACGAACGCTAACAATGATAATGTAACTGTTGTCGACAACGACAACGACGAGTCTGATTGCGAAGACGGTAGTTGCATAATGTAGTGTACCATTCGCCTCACTTGATATGAATGATACGCATGACAATACCCCTGGCGGTTGTTGCCACATGCAGTCCGTGCAGGAGGGGCGGCGCGTGCTGGCAAGAGAGAGCCACGTCTGCTGATGCCATCAGCATGGCTCAGGAAACGTGGGAACTAGCTGCGCCATGGAAACGTCGCCATCCATCGCCGAAGAGCGAGGTGCTTTGTGCGCAGCTGCTGCTGCAGTGAGAAGTGAAGAAGTGGAGAAGGAATAGTTTGAACAGCAGATTCCCACCCCACCATCTGGCTTGTAACGTGCAGCACCCTCTTTCCCATCCCTCCCGCTGTTACCCTTCATCCTCCACCTGTAACACCTTTACACACTTTAATCCCCCTTGCCCCTCCACATACGAACCCCGGCCTCCAGGACGTGCCCCAGTATTGCAGGGCTGCACAAGGGCTACATGAGACGACCAAGGGAGATTGGAGGAACGAGGCAGCTTTCATGTAGCTCCAGGAGTATGGGCTTGGCCCTGCCTGACCTACTTCTCCTCAGGGAAAGCATTGATTTGCTTGTGAAGGCGGCCCAGATTATCAGCTCCCGTGGATAATCTCGAGGAAATCGGCCATTTTCACCTCCTCCCTCTTTCTTGTGCTCGTGGTGTGATAACGTCAGGGCATACTTAAAAATTCTCACCCTTGCATCTTCGCCATCCTGCGGAGCTGACGTAAGAAATGAAATTTTCATTTTTTTTTTTTTTTGCCGTGGCACATATCCGGAGGGGAACGATCCCGACACAAGAGCTTTCCTGTGACTTTTTTGCCTGTTGGCGGATAATGGCGCTACGATTCTTACGTACGAATTGTTGGGAGTGAATTTTTCTTGACGTTTCTGAGTGAAATGTTCAGTCGCGTCTCAGGT
>JAWQFJ010000562.1:135000-140000 GCA_034096865.1 Theodoxus fluviatilis
TTTCCTTCTTCTCGTTTTCTCCTCCTCTTTTTCTCCTCTTTTCCTCCTCTTTTCTCCTCTTTTTCTCCTCTTTTTCTCCTCTTTTTCTCCTTCTCTTCCTAGCCTCACCCTCTCTTTCCTTTCCCTCTTCACCCTCTTCTACCTTTTATAAGAGTAAGTTTTTTCCGAAGCAGGGATGGTTCCATTGGAATGTGTGTTCAAATGAAGCTCTTATGGTCTACTTGGGCGATAAGAGGGCCATTGATTTAACCGTGCCTCGTTGCAGGCAAAATGGAATTATTTTCATGCATCACTAGCAGTAATGGAACTTTCTTTTTAAAGCCCTTCTTACCGTCATCATATGTAGGGGCCTGCACGGTGATCCCCTGGCAGCGGAAAAAAAGTAACCACACTGAAAAGGTTCGCTAATGGAGCCGCCATTGATATTCATGTAAAGAGATTTCGCTGTCGGAGACAGCTTTTTCAAGGGACTGCCAGTCCAGCAGTGTCCTTGGAAATCTTCGCGTGGAGACGGGAGGACACCACGTCTCCTGCACTCGTTGGACCCCTCTCTCACTGTGTCGGACCCTCGATTGGCACACAGGCTAAATTCGGCAATTTATTAATGTTGACGTCCCAAATGGGCTCACACACGACGTTATTAGTACCGCGAAATTTGATTTTGCGGCGCCGTATTGAAGTAGAGGACCAGCGTTTTTGGGTTGCGTGGGAGCTGCCTTCGATCGTGCGTCATCAATACACCGTAGAAGGCCTCCCGCCAAGATCTCCGGGATCGGGGTAGAGAACAGGAGAAGGGGTGGCAGTAACGGATGAGGGGAGAAAGCGGGGGTGGGGGTGGGGGGATGGGGGTGGGGGTCAGCAGATTTAGGTTCATAAGGTATAGTAAATAGACAGCAGTAAAGTTTTCGTTGTCTTTGTGATCAACTCGCCATAGGTTTGAGGAAATGCTTAGGTTTTGCCCCTCGTGAAAGACGATAATCATGAGAACATTAAATGGATAAAAATGTTAATCAACTCCGGTCTTGTCCCTAAATGGTACTATTCTTATACTGTCGGTAAACTGGCATGTGAATCTGTGGGAGAGGGGGTAGGGTGGGTTGTGGGGGTGGAGTGGTGTCTAGTCTAAGATTATGGAACGGTTGGGGCCAGGTAGACGAAAATGATAAAACAGTCGCCCGTCATGTTCCTTCCCTTAGGGCAATGATGAGGAGGAGCCGGAATCAGATTGTGGACTGGGCGTCCGGCGCAGGACAGCAAGGAAACGTATGCAGAGGGAACGGATTGGGTCGTGAGGGGCAGCAGTAGTCGGGTGGCTGAATGAAGTAAGACACGTGTAGGAGCCTTGATCGATGCTCATCAGATCGCAAAGAAAAGGTCACCGAGGGCGCAATATTTCCTATCTTGGCGTGCACACCCCCTACGCCAATCGTATTTTCGACTTGGCCTGTGAGACTCTCCCAGATGCAGCCTGGGCAATAGGAAGTGGCCTTTCGACTGGTCTCGTTCATAATGGGCGAAAGTTGGCCAGGAGATAAGGCATCAATACCACTCCCTGACTGGACACCCGAGGAACATGGTCATTGCGGACGTGATCACAATAACTCCACTGACCCCTCTGACGTATATCCCAAGGTCAGATGTGTCCTTGTCTGACGGGCAAAATGACAAAAACAAAGAGAAGTCCGAGGTTTCCTTCTTAAACCTATCGACAGACGGTGTACCTATCAAGGTTGATGAAAGATAATGAAGTGGTCATAACCGTCAATGACGCCAAAGCATCTCTGACCCTCACCCAACCACCCCACCCCCCATTCCCCACCTCCCACCCCAACTCTCCCATCCACTCTTACTGTCCCCTCTGACGTACTAATTGATGCCTCTGGCCAAGACGTGCTTTGATGGACATGTCCAAAGTCCAGCTTCCGCCTGGGCTTCGCGCTGCCTCTCGGCAGGACACGCGCTGAGCTCTTTGAACACGCCCTGGTCCCCCAGTAGGGGTCAGCCACTAACCCCTGACGTAAGCGGATTAGGATTGGTGGGAGATGCACCACAGGAAGCTCCCAAATCCTGCAAGGGTCAGAATGCCAGTGCCTCCGCTGAGCGACAACGTATCTACCGCTAGGGGGACAAGCCCAGGACAAGACTGAGGTCAGGGGTCAAGTCGATGTCGCAATCTGTCTTCGCGTTTGACGTTTTTGGATGATTCAGGCTTTCGTGCAAGTAGTGATCCCTGATAGTACATGTGTCGCGGAAAGTCGACGTCATGACAAAGAAAATCATAGTAATATTTGGATGGGTGATTCAAGCTGCAGATTACCCCGACCTTGATATCAGATTTCTTTGTTTGGAAATGGAAACACTCGTATAGACTGCAAATTCTGCTAGTTTGATAGATCTGCAGCTAAAACGAGGGAGAGATTCCTTGTTCGTGCTCGTGTAAGATTGAAACTCTTCTTTTATGTAGCTGCGATAAATCAAAATTCATTTATCTTGCGGAAGCATTCACCATTATTGATTTTTCTCTCTCCTTCCAAGCAAATCCCTGTTCTGTATCTGTTTCAAACGAGAGTGGTGTGTCCTTAATGGCATTTTCAAGGCCTCTGCTCGTCTTTCCGTGTTTATCAGCAGGATCCAGGGATGAGGGATGAGCTGGATACGTCTAAAATGACGCCAAGTAATGAACTGTTTTCATGACATTGCGATGTGACGTCGACTTTGAGGCATAGTCTATGGCGGGAGGCGGCAGCTTTGACAGGTGAAGGAGGGAGGGAGGGAGGAGAGAGAGAGAGAGAGAGAGAGAGAGAGAGAGAGAGAGAGAGACAGACAGACAGACAGACAGACAGACAGACAGACAGACAGACAGACAGACAGGACAGACAGACAGAAACAGGGACAGACAGGACAGCCAGACAGGACAAGACTGACGAAAGACAGAGAGAGAGGAGAGAGACGAGAGGATGAGGAAGAGAGAGAGAGAGAGAGAGAGAGAGAGACTGGAGTATTTGCTTGGGCAGTCACGCATGTCGGTCCAGAGACTCGCTCCAACCCAGAAACCCGATCTAGCCTCTCGTTTAGTCTAGAACGCCTGGTTGTGTAAAGGGGTGGAGAAGAGAACAGAGACATAACGTTGTCTATGGCTCCATCCTCCCCTAAAGGCAACCTCTCACGCCAGTCGCAGTGAGAATCTAGTGTCAGTTCCCCTTCGTCGTCCTTGGAACGTGAAACTGAATGCCCCCCCCCCCCCACATGCAGCCACTGGAGTGATGATGCAGCCCAACTTCGCAGCTCACGGGACGATTTTTACCTGCCCTCCTGCTGACACGCAGTTTATTGAGTTTAAAGGGAGGGAAGCCAGAGTAATTTGCGAGTGAGGTGAACGGAAGAGAGAGAGAGAGAGAGAGAGAGAGAGAGAGAGAGAGAGAGAGAGAGAGAGAGAGAGAGAGAGAGAGAGAGAGAAATAATACTGCAAGAGAGGTGAGCTTCGTCTTAATGATAGAGGCATCTGAGCTACCCAAACATGAGCAGTCTAGAACTCATCGAGCTTTTGAAGGAACCAGAACAAGAATAGCTCTCGCTAACTTTTTGTTTTTGTTTTTCTTTAAGGCGGGGATCCTATACCCGTAGAATGAGCATACACGGACAAGCACACTTACAAGCACAGGTGTTACTGACAGTGAGATGGCTCAGACGAATAGGGAAATATGTAGACACACATCAGACAAGCTAAAGTATGCCCGCACGCGCGTAATCAGGCATGCAGACAAGTTGTGAGAAAGACGAATGCACCGACAGATGCATTCACAGGGATGTACACAAACGCATCAACAGAAACAATGGCAGAGGAAATGCAGTATCCCTCAAAATCGCTTTAGGAAGTGATACATGGACAAATAGACAAGTCACTAGCGTGGCATGAAGCAGTTGTGAAAGTTCTTTCATAATATGAGAGAGAGAGAGATTAAACTTTATTTATTTTTCAAGGGAAATACATGAATTAGGCATAACTGCCTATCTTACATCCAGCCCTTGTTAAAACAAAAAAACAAACAAACAAATCCAATCCCATCCCCCACCCCTACCCACCCACCCACCCTCTATCCCACACAAAATTCACACAATAACACAGGTTACAATCAATTCATGGTAACGAAATACCTCGTTGAAATAGCCACAAAGTGAATTTAGAATAAGATGAAAGTATCTAGGATGACTGCATAAGAAAAGTATGTTGTTTCAATTTAAATTTCTCTAAAGATTTCGCAATTTTTAGAGAATTGGATAGTGTGTTCCACATAGTAGCCCCTGAATAAGATAGGCTATGTTTAAACAAATCAATCCTAGGTTGTGGTATTGTAAAGTTATGTACACGAATATTTGAATGTTGAACGAGAGAGAGAGAGAGAGAGAGAGAGAGAGAGAGAGAGAGAGAGAGAGAGAGAGAGAGAGAGAGAGTACAGTCCTTTCCTCGCACACATGCGAGTGATCCTTTATTACACAAATTTATGAAGCCATCGACGGGACCCCTACATTGCCGTGCACCTGGGGCAAGTCAAACCGGCCGCCTTTACGACGACATAACACTGGCTGCCTCTATACCTATGAACCCTCCATGTCCATTGGCCGCAGGGGTCGGGTTGTATGGGGACACCGAGTCACTCTGTGACTGTCTCTGGCGGCATGGCGAGCCTCCCTTCCTCGCTTCCCTCCCCGGGGAGTCTGGGGGAGTCCCCAGGGACGGCCGTGTTATGGGCACGATAAAAATACAGCTTAGGGAATCCAGGACTACAAACCCCCACCCCACACCTCTCCCCCAAAATTAAAATTAGATCCGGCAGATAGCGAAAATAAACCCGGAGAGGACGAATATAACCACGTCTGTGGCCACAAACCCCAAATGCCTCTCGTGCTGTGAGAACTAGGGCTCAGAGCGAGCATGGAATGGAGAGAGGGGAGGGGGAAGGGGTTGCGGTTGGAGGAGGAAGACGAGCAATAGCAGAGAA
>JAWQFJ010000562.1:145000-146862 GCA_034096865.1 Theodoxus fluviatilis
ATCTTCATGCATAATACCCATTCACCGGGAATCGTTGAAGAGACGGATGGCTGTCGGGAGGAACGAATCCCTCATGCGGTTTGTTCTGGCAGGCCAGCACCTCAGGCGACGTGAGGACTCACGAGTGGGTTCGCATGACGCGAATGCCTGGTGCATATTGCCTGTTCTTGTGTAGCTTCCTTTTTACTTGATTTGACTTGGCTTATGACGTGAGTGTAATCTTGTTTTTAATCTGGTCAGTAAGTTTATAGATACTCTTTTCTGCCTCCAGCGTTTCGCTTTTCTTTCGTTCTGTTGTTTGTGGTTTTGTTTTGCGTCAGCTGTCTGAAATCACCTCCTGTGTGGTCTCGCCGGCATCCAGTTTACCTCAGCACAGTTGCGGCTTGCACGGTTGTTCCACTTTTTGTATCGAGCTATGACAGTTATTTGGCCTGCCCAGTGTTTAGCTTTCATGGCACGTTTGGCGTGGCTGTAGAACTGTTGCACCTGAAACGACGACGACGACGACAGTAAGATGAAGAAGACGACGACGATAACAGTGAGGTCGACAGTAGTAATGGGGGTGGTGGTTGTGGTGGTTGTGGTGGTTGTGGTGGTGATACTAGTGGTGATGTATTAGATGACGACGACGACGACGACGACAATGATAATGGCGATGATGATGATGATGATGATGATGATGATGATAATGATGATGATGATGATGATGATGATGATGATGATGATGATGATGATGATGATGATGATGATGATGATGATGATGATGATATTGACGACGATGAAGACGATGAAAAGGAGGAAGGCTGGACGGCTTCGTGTGAATATATCATGTGGGGTTCCACTTTCTGCGGCAAGACCAGGTCCTTGAATGATCTCACTCCTGAAAGCAGACACAATGCAGCAAGCTGTTGGTTTCGAGATCGATATTGTTGGAAGCCTTAATAATGCAAAGACTTGCGCTCGACTGAGGTGTAGGTTACAAGGGCTTATGGAATCTAGTCATACATCAGGTGTCAAATAATGCGAGAACCCAAAGGGTAAAAGATGAAGACTGCTGAAAGCGGACTCCTGTATGATTTTTTATGGATTGGAAACTCGATCTCCACTGTGAAATGGGCAGCCACCAGGTCGGTATAGTAATGAGCGCCGTGGAAACCCGAGACACATCTACCGCAGCACACGAGCAATGCGTGCTTTGATTAGTTATGGGAGGGAGTTGAATTGCAGTGCTCTGCGTGAACCACCGTGGACATGTTGTGTGACATGAATTGGAGCACATGTTGTGAATTTAAGAGGGAGATGGGGAGGGAGGGACACACACACACACACACACACACACAGAGAGAGAGAGAGAGAGAGAGAGAGAGAGAGAGAGAGAGAGAGAGAGAGAGAGAGAGTGAGAATCTCTTAACAAGGACGTTTAATGAGTTGTTCGAGATTACATTTGAGGCGCAAATATATACATATGAACCTCCGCTGTAAGCAAATATAAATGAAATGTCAAAATAAACATGCTCACAGTTTGGGCAGGCTGCAAAACCCCTAATGCTCGCCTGTCTCTTTCATTGTCTCGTGGGCCTTGAGAACACTACACTGCGGTTTACCTTTACCACGGTTGGATGCAGGAGTTATGCCCCTTGGCCTAGTGATACGTGTGTCCGTCACGAGAAGACGTCCTAGTTCTGACTGTAGAGCTCTCTACACGCTGAACGTGCATTGGTCCTGCACAGAATACACGCTTGCACACGTTTGATGGCAGAAGTTAAAAGGATAGATTTTGCATTGAATATGTTAATTGATGTCTTTAATGTTCGTTGAGGGTGTTTTTCCCGAAAGAGGCTAGCCGTAGGCGATTTGAGTAC